>JAXISO010000606.1:0-16101 GCA_036785465.1 Colletotrichum agaves | reverse complement strand
CCTAAGTAAATATAATAAGTATAGATATATTTCAATATTATAATATTATTAAACTTGTATAATATATAAAATTCTACTTATAAGTAAATTTCTATAATTATTAATAAGAATTTAATAAATACTCTTATATAACTTATAGTATACTTATTAAAGTTGTTTTTATAATAAGTCTCTTTATTATTACTAGGTTTAGTAATTTAGTAATTTAGAAACCTTAATTATATAATATTATAAATAATGAGCGATTTATTATATTTTCTATACTAGTATATTATAAATAAACTTCCTTTCAACTTTATTAAATTATATATTTATAAAGTATTTCTTTATTTTATATTATACTTATTTTAATCTAACTAAACATACTTATATTAAACCTAGTAATTAATTTTATACTATAAAAAGATCTCAAGTATTTTATAAGTTTTTATAAAATATAATATAATAATTCTATTTATTTAAAAAGTATATTAATTAAATTAACTTAATAATTAAAGTAAATTTATTTTCTTATATAATAAATAATATAAAATATAAAAGTAAAACTATAATTATAATATAATAATTATAAATTATTAAGGAATAATTATTACTAGTATATAATTAAGTATACTTTGTACCCCGCTACCTATTATAATACACTCCCTAGTTTTATAGTACCCAGAGTTGTATATAGAATTATATCTTTGTGTATCTATACCTATAGTATGGGACTTGTACTAGGCTAGCACTTATAGAATTTGAACCTACTACTATAAGTGTTATAATTACGCACACATACTACTCTAGTATATAGTTAGGGTTCTATAGAGCTAGGCTTATAATTATAATAAATAGTATAAAATATAAAAGTAGAGTTATAATTATACTATAGTAGTTATATATTATTAAGTAATAAATATTATTAATATATAAGTAAGTATATATTATATTTTATTATTTATAAATTAAAATTATAATTATAAAGCTATTATATATTAAAATTTTAACTAATATATTATTTATTATACTTATTATATACTTATATTTAGTTAATTAAGATTTATAATTTAATAGTAAATTATATTATAAATTTTAATTATTAAAATATATTAACTATATACTTTTTAAAACTTTTTATTACTTTTAATAAAGAGAATAATATTTAAATTAAACTTAAATATAATAAATATTATTTAAATAAAACTAAGTATATATTACGAGCTATACCTAGATAATATTAGCCTAGGCTTTGCCCGTGCTTACTTACCTAGTCCCCACCTAGTGCTCCTCTAGTAGGCCCCCACTGGGCCCCTTATATATAGACTTTTTATCTATTATAGGAAACTTCCCTTTTCCCTCCTTAATTCTAAATAAATAGTATTTTATATACTCTTTAGGCTAAATAAGCCCAGGCCTAGCCCTTTATATATTTAGAACTTAGTCCTTATTTACTATATAAATAATAATAGGGTTAAGTATAGCTCCCCACTAGTAAATTACCTAATTAGTAAGCTAGGCTCCTAGAATAAATAAGAGCTATTAAATAATACAATAAATAATATAATAGAGGGAACTAATACCCCCCATAAAATCCCTATAGGAAGCCCTCCTATAAATAAACTACTCTAATAGTAGTTAAAATACTTTATTAGTCCTCTCTACTAGAGAATTACAAAGCTAATAAATAAGTTAGTAAGAAGGGATATTACTACCTTAGTGAGCTACCTAGTACCTCCCTAGGTACTTATATTTACTACTCTCCCTATAATAGAGAATACTCTGGCCCTAATATTGGCTATAACTCTTGTTATGTAAGTGGCTGAATACCCTGCTTTCCCCTTAGTAGTTACTTATTATTAAAAGCCCTTACTTCTCCTATTAAAGTTCTTAGGTAAATAAAGAGAGTACTAAATTTAAACTTAGTAAATAAAAACTAAACTTAAAATTAATAAGTACTTTTATAGTAATAACCTTAAATATTAGTATTTAATTAATATTTATTTAAATACTAGTCCCTAGTAAGTAGTTAAAACTTTCTATATAATAGGGGGTCTAGGTAGTACTTATAATTTAAAAGTATTTATAATATATTTAAATTAAATATACCTAGATTTAAATAACTAGCCCTAAGTAGTAACTTAATTATAGGGACTTTAATAAAAGAATAATAAGAGATTTATTACTTTTTTTCTCTACTTTAAAAAGACCTTAGTAGAGACTAGTAAATATAACTAGTTAAATATAATTTAGATCTCCCTCTTAGAGACTACTCTAGTACTTTATTTAAAGGAGCTTTTAATTACTATAGAGCTCCCTATAAAGTATAGTAAATAACTTATAAAGGTCTAGAATATTATATAGAAGTTTAAATATATAAAGGGACTAATTAGTTATTACCTAGTACCCTACTATAGGACTACTAATTATAATACTAATAGGGATATTATAATAACTAACTTTATAATTAAGTAGTATAACTACTAGGGCTTTATAGGGTCCCTCTCCTCTATTAATAATAATTTAAAGTATTAAAGAGATCCCTATAGGTATTATAACTATAGTAAAGTGGGCTATATTTAGTAGAATTATTTAAACTAGAAAAAGAATACCTTTATAAAAGTCTTAAAAGTTAAATTACTTATAGGTAATATAAATAAGAACTTAGGGAGTAATAGTAACCCCTTAAGTAATAAGGAGTTAGGAAAAGAGTAACTCTAGTATAAAATTAAGTACTAGGGCTAACCTAGGTAGAAGTCTAAGAATAGAGGGAGTAATAAAAGTAGGAATAAAAGAGTAATTAGTAGTTAGCTATTATTTAAATAAGAATTAATAAAGGCTATACTATTTATATATTAGTTAATACTAGTTATAATATATATACTATTATTAATATTTTCCTTATAAAGAGACTCTACTTATTACTTATTAATAAAAGGAAGAGGAAAATAAGGGGGTATACTACTAGGCTATTACTTAATAATACTTAGGGAATTATTATTTTAACTCTAGAAATTAATAAGTATATATAGAAAGTTTATATTTATATAATTAAAAGTCTTTATCCCCTCTTATACCTTAGTAAGCCTTAAATAAAGAATAATTAAGTAGTTTATAATACTAGGACTTAATAAATAACCTATGAGAAAATAAGTATAATAGTTTACTTAAAGTACTAGGAGGAACTTATAAGTCTTTAAGAGATTTAATTAGCCTACTTACTAGGGGTAAATTCCTTTGCCTTCTTATACTAGTGTATAATTAAGGCTAGTAAGGAGGTACTTACTACTTACTAAGTAATATTCATAAGCCTAAAGGATATTAAGAAGGCCCTAGTACTAAAGAAGTTTATTAACCCTAGGAATTATATACTAGTATATATTCTTAAGGAGTTCCCTAACTTATTTTAACCTAATATAGCCTACTAGTTACCCCCTATCTACCTTAGTATAGACTATAAAATCCCCTTAATTCTAAATAAGAAGGGCTATATACTAGAACTCCCCTAGGGGCTACTATATAATATATTAAGAGAGGAGCTTCTTATATTAAAGAAGACTTTAGAGGACCTACTAAATAAGGGCTTTATTAAAGCTAATAACTTTACTATAGGGGCCCTAGTACTCTTTATTAAGAAGTTAAGAGGAGGGATTTATTTCTATATAAATTATTAGGCTCTAAATATTATTATTAAAAAAGATTAATATTTACTACTCTTAATCTTAGAGACCCTCTAGAGGGTAATTATTATGAAATAGTATACTAAGTTTAATATAATTATAGCCTTTTATAAAATTAGGATTAATAAAGTTAACTAAGAAAAAATAACCTTCTAAATAAGGTATAGGTTATTTAAATAGGTAATTTATTCCTTTAGCCTTATTAGGGTACTTATTACCTTCTAATAATATATTAATACTTATCTTTACTAATTCCTAGATAATTTTATTATAGTTTATATAAATAATATTCTAATTTACTTTAGTGGGTCCTAGAGTAATTATAAAAATAAGGTTTACTAAGTACTTAGTTACCTCTTAATTACTAAGTTATAATTAAACCCTAAAAAGTATAAATTCTCTATTATTAAAATTAAGTATATAGGCTTTATAGTAATTATAAGAAAGAGTATTTCTTATAATCCTAAGAAGTTAGTTATAATTATTAATTAGCTCCCCCTAGTAACTCTTAAGGGGGTTTAAAGTTTCCTTAGGTTTATTAATTATTATAAGGTTTTTATATTTTAATATAATATAATTATAGAGTTATTAATAAGGTTAATAAAGAAGAATACTCCTTTTAAGTAGGTACTAGAGTAATAGTAAGTATTCTAGGAACTAAAGTAGCTCTTTATAATAGAATTAATACTTTATTAGTTTAACTTAAATACCCTAATAATAGTAAAAATAGACTACTCTAGTTTTATACTAGGAGGTATACTAACTTAGGAAAATAAATAAGGTACTAGGTACTTAGTAGTCTTCTATTTATAATACTTCTCCCCTATTAAATATAACTACTCTATTTATAATAAGGAACTTTTAGTAATATTATTCTACTTAAGAGTATAGAGAGTAAAGTTAGGGAGTACTAGGAGGTTTAAGGTACTTATAAATTATAAGGGTTTTAAGTACTTTATAAAGAAGTAATACCTTATAAAAAGGTAGAACTAGTAGGCTAAGGAGTTAGTTAAGTATAACTTCTATTTTAAGTACTAACTTAGTACTTAAGTAATAGTCCTTAATACTCTCTTATACTAGGAGTAGGATATTTCTAAGAGTTAGAATAATAATTAATAATAGGGGTAAGTAATTTAAGTTATTCCTAATAGTGCCTAATTTAGTAGGCCCTAGGTAGGCTATATAGGAGTTAATAATACCTAGATTTTTAATAATAGGCTTAATTTCTAGGAACTCTAGGATTATATTATAAGAAAGGATACTTAGTATTAATAGGTCTATATAACTATTTACTAGGGGGACTATAGTCTCCTATAGGACCTCTACTTTAAGGTATAAATTATAGAGTATAAGATAAATACTCTAGGTAGGTTAGTATTTTAGGGGAGGCTATAAATTCCTAGTAATAATAATATAAATTACCCCCTAAATAAATTTAAAATAAAGTTAGTATAGGAATTCTATAATTCTAGTATTATAGGTTACTTAGGGAGGAATAGTACTTTAGAGATTATAAGTAGGAGGTTTTATTAACTAGGGTAGTCCTAGATAATATAGTAATTTATAAGAAATTATAATATATATAGAGGGGTTTATATTTAGAAGTAGACTAAGAGGAGTTTTCTAAAGCCCCTCCTAATACTTAACTAATTATATTCTAATTTCTTTATAAACTTTATTACTAACCTTCCTTTAATAAAGGGGAGGAAGAGCTATTACTTATAAGTTATTATAGACTACTTAGGTAAATTCCTAACTCTAGAGGAGATAAATATAATAGAGACTAAAGTTTATACTTAGTAATTTCTTACCTACTACTATTATTTTTATAGGATATTATAATTTATTATTAATAATAGGGGGTTAAATTAAGTAAGTTACTTCTAAAAGGAGTTTTATAAATTAATAGGTATAACTTACTTATTAAGTACTAAATACTACTTATAAATAAATAGTAGTATAAAATAATATAATTAGGAGATTTAGGCTATATTAAGGGCCTTTATTTACTAGTCCTAGAATAATTAGGGGAACTTATTATTTATTATTTAACTAGTACTTTATAATTAGTAATATAGTTCTATTAGAATAATACTTTTCTTTATAAAGTATAAATATTATATTAACTTAATCCTAGTAATAGAGGAGATTATTAAAGTACTCTTTAATAGGGAAATAATAACCTAGTAATTAATTAATTAAATTAAATTAGTTATAAAGTTTATTTATATAGAGATAATATTTATATAGTAGAGGGCTAAGAATTAAGCTAATAAAAAGTAATTATTAATAGAAAAGTACTAAATAAATAATAAAGTATAGTTAAATATAATTAATTATAAATCCTTATAATTAAATAAAAAGTTCTCTTAATTATATTATAAATATAAAGTAATATAAGTAATATTCCCCTTTATAATAAAACTTAATATATTAGGCTTTATATACCTAAAGTTTTATATAAATCTCCTCTAGAGAATTATTAATAATCCCCTACCTAAGTAAATTATAATAAATATATAGTTACCTCCTATTATAAATAATAATAGTAAGATTAAATAGGAGATTAAGAATATTCTAATAATAAGGTCCTATTAAGTAAATAGAGAGTAATAGAGGGAGGCCCTTATAAAATAAGTTAGGTATATAAACTTAATATAGGAGCTAGTAGCCATAGTAGTAGAAATAGTAGCCCTAGAGTAATTTAAGGAGAGGTATAGTAATATTATATTAAATAGTAGTAACTTAGTAGTTACCCCCCCCTAGGATAGGAGGGGGGGGAGGGGGGTAATATTATAGGCTATACCTAGATAATATTAGCCCGGGCTTTGCCTATGCTTACTTACCCAGTCCCCACCCAGTGCTCCTCTAGTGGGCCCCTACTAGGCCCCTTATGTGCAGACTTTTCATCCATTGTGGGAAACTTCCCTTTTCCCTCCTTAGTTCTAAATAAATAGTATTTTGTGTACTCTTTAGGCTAAATAAGCCCAGGCCTAGCCCTTTATAGTATATAAAGTATATATAATTTAAATTATTATAATATAAGTAAATAAATTATAAAATACTATAATATAAAGTATAAAGTCTAAGTATATTATTAAATATTATATTTAAATTAAATTATTATTATAGTTATTAAACTAAATTCTAATTTAATAAGTATAAAAACTATTTAAGTATTTATTAAAGTATATATATACTATATATTAGTTTTTAAAAACATTTATTTTTAATTTATTATATAATTAAGATTTTTAATAATAGAGTTTTAAGAGTTTTAAAAGACTATAGTACCCAAGTAGAAATATAATATAAATAATATTATATTTATAAAAAGAACTTATTTATATACTTTCTTAAATAAAAAGTTTTTTAAACTTTTTAGGAGTAATAATAAATATAAAATAAAAGAGTATAAATTAAATAATATATTATTTATTTACTATATATATTTCTTAACTTATTAATTTAAGTATAATTCACTAAGTATTTTCTAAAATAGAACTATATACTTCAGGGGATTTAATATAGCGCACTGTAAGGTGGCTTTAGAGTTTTGGCCCTTAAGTGTATATAGTAAATACGAGACCAGACCATACTAAGGTAGATACATTAGCACGCGTGTATATCGATTATGGTCGCATGGAATTGGCCTGGACGGTCCGGACGGTCTGCCATGTGTGGCGGATCGATGCGAGATGGCTGGGTGGCAGAGAAAGCAGCCGCGAGGTGTAGCGGGCATGCAGAGAGGCGCAGATGGCGCCCAGTGGAAGCAAGGGCCACCATTTCTTTTGCTTTTATATTGGGCAAGGGAACCCAGATCGATGACACGAGCGATGTTTGGAACGATCGACGGAGACTACGCACCGGCCGTCGGTGAAACCGAGTTGCCAAACGCCCCACGGTGCTGTGGTGAACCAATCGCATAAGGCGGTGCGCTCCAGCAGCGTCGATCCTTCCTTTTTCTCGCTGGGTGGAGAGGGACAAAACAAGCGACAGAATCGCAAAAGAGACGAGTGACTCGCGGGGATTTTCCGCCAGAGAAAACCTGGGACCAACTGGATGGCCTGTGATCAGGGGACATGGGAAGAGATGGGATTTACGAGCCCCGTCGGCTTACAGACCTGGGATTAAGCTGCACTACTAGCTTGGATCTTAAATGACTTCAGGTAGTATCCCACAGTAGGTTAAAGTACAGTTAAGGTTGACGTGCGGGACGCCGGGATTCAATCTACCTTAAGCTGCTTTACCTTTGCATAGTAGGTTAAGGAAGGCCACGAGACCAGGCCCTTGCCCGGAAGAAGAGATGGCCATGCTAGCAAGAAGCGTCGCTAGGGGCGGGATTGCTCAACAATGGGATGTAGATACGTAGTTGCAGACATTAACTTGGTTGCACCTTATTCCGGAGTCTTGGCATGCGTTTGGGCATGATGTCTTGGCGTTCACCCTGACTAAGGCCGAAGACGAAGAAGGTTGGACCTGACAGCGAAAGGCAATCACGAGCAAACTTTTTTGAAGTTGAGCTGCTCGGTTCCTCGGGGGATTCTATTTGCAAAAACAGAACATTGGAACTCCCGGAAGTCTCCGAAGAAAGTTTCGCTCCGCTCAGACGAAACAAGAAGGATGACGTCGACAACGAAGGCCCGGGATTCTCGTGCGGAAACAAACTTGGCTTAGGTAATGCAACGAGCTAACTCTGCAGTCTGACCTTGTCTGTTGGTTGTATCGTGCTCTCTGAATTATGTTGCATGGGGTCTTGATAAGACAGTTGACGTTATTAGCCGACGCAATCGGAGAACGAACCAAAGACTTGGCCAATAACACCACCGAGACATGTATGAGAAACTCGACTTCTGCATCTTTGATACGCAGGAGAGGTCGGCCAAGGTCTGTCCATTGTCCATTGTGCGTGCCTTTCTCATGATCGCTTATGCTCTAGAGGGAGGGAAGAAGTGCGGACAAGTCGCATGGTGCTAATGCGTTGCTCGAAAAAGAAATTCTTATACGGTGCTGGAGAGTAACAACCCAGATAGATACCTTCAACTCTATGACTTATATTCAAGAGCGGTGCCGTTGCGCACTGGACGTTTGTTTGCTTCACAGACATGGCTCCTCGCTGGAATAGCTGCTTCTCGCAGAATTGTTGCCCAAGTGAATCCCTGAAGTTATCAGGATTAATGTCTTATCCACGGCGTTGCCAAGGACTGCACTCAAACGACAGTGTACACATTGCTCACCTGTCTGATAGCTACCTCAGTATGAAGGCCAGAGTCCTTGAGTGGCCAAATATTTGACGCGGCCCCCCCCCCCCCCCCCCCTTTCCTCCCAAAAAGAAAAAATTTAAAAACCGACGGAAGAAAGACAGGGCTGGAAAGATGGGCGATAAACGAGATTATAACAAGCCAATCTCTCAGCTTGTCCTAAGCCCCTAAGCCCCACCCCCTTCTCCATCACCAAGGTAAGCCGGCCACAGCCTATCCCGCCCTGGCCGGTGTCCTTGTGTTATATAAACCCGCTTCCCCCCATCTTACAGGCGAAGCTCCCTCAGCACTTGATCTGCCATATTCTTATATTGCCATGTGTTGCCCACCATACGCTTGAATTGGATTCCGTGGAGCGAAAGCAACGGAACCTTGACGATGAAAATCTCAAACTCCAGCACCATGCTTCCGCCAAGATCGCTTTGTACGTGTGTGCTGGTTTCGCCCAGCACTCTCCTCGAGGACCCTCCAGCCCCTAGAGAAACACTATCGACCGACATATCCGAATTCGAGTAGCTGTCAGCCCCGTTTCTGCCTGCCCCCCGGGGCGTTGCAGCTCGTCGATCAGTACTGGGTAGATCGTCACGCTCGCGATCACCGCCTCTCATGCCGCCGAAGCTGAATCGCCGTCTGTGACCAGGTGTTGCTTGACCGGGACTGCCTGGCATTTCCTGTACTTTCTTCAGGTCTATGCTAGGTGTATGCTTGCAGGCAAACCCGCCCTTGACTTCGGTGTAGTCTACGCCAAGACCTTTCAGAACACGCTTGATTTCCGCCCGAATTTCGGTCACGTTCTTGGTCGACGTTGTCGATACGCTGAACAAGCCCTTCAGAAACACAGGCTTGGCCAGGTCACTACTGTCCAGCCTGTCCGTGGAGACTCCGCTCTGATCGCCCTGCTCTTGATCCGTCTCTTCGGGAACGTTCGCTTCGCGTGCCTCTTCCCGCCGAAGCCTGCGCTGTTGAATGCTTTCTCGCCTAGCATGACCGAGAGACTTGGCTCTCACAGATACTGAACGTGACTGCTGGTTTTCCGGCGGTACTGGCGGAGGCTTGTCGGGGCTTGTCGTCGATTGATCAGATCCGCTCGTCGGGGGAGGCTCTTGCAAAGCTCGGTCTGACCCACGGCGACGTAAATCTGCCGAGTTAACACTAGTTGACCGACCCAGACCCTTGCGGCGGGTTGATCGACCTTCCGCTGAGAGGGGCGGACTGAGTAGGTCGCTATGCTGCGGTTGGCTGCTTCCAGACCGCAGCGGGACAGGCGCCGCTTCCTCGCGCTCGCGTCTACCTCTTCGAATGCTGAAACTCTTCCTGGGCACGGTAGCTGGTGCTGCCTCAGTGCCAGCACCTCCGGATGGGGAATGGACCTGTACGACTGGAGGGTGAGACCTGTCCTTATCAAGTCTTTCCGGCTCCCTGCGCCTTCGTGTGCTGAAGCGGCGAAGGATGCCCGCGGCGGTGCTTTCCTTCTTCGGCATAGGTTCCGGCGGCGGCTCCGGCATCTCTGTTGATAGCGGTCCATTTGACGACAGGTGCGAAGCTTTGACAGAATCTGGTGCCTCATCTTCCCCGTGAGTTCTTGCGCGAGGGCGCGAACGCCCACCAGTGGCTCGCTCGCCGGGCATTTCGTAGGCGGAACTATTGGTGTGAGCCTCCTGCGGCGGCTGAATCTCCGGGATGGAGGGCTTCTCCTTGGGTGCATTCGGTGTGCTTACTGCTCCGGGACTCTTTTCATGGCGATCGCGATCTTGCTTCTCTCGCACCAAATAATAAATCGAAACTAAAGGGCTGAAGGCGTTCAGTGGGTCATTACCAAGCTGCAGAGCCTCGGAGCTTGGAGCTGTGAGTGTGTCACGGCTGTTGCCCGAGTTTCTTCTCTTGTAGAAGTCGAACCCAAAACCACGCTTCTTCTCAACGTCCTTGGAGGGTTGTGGAGTGTCCTTCTCGCGTTGGTAGAGGCGCACAGCACGCTGATACTCCTCAGACTCGATAATCTTAGTCAGCTGAGCCCTGATCGAGTCCGGAGACCCGAAGTTGAAGCCAGTCATGGCGTTAACAACATCGGCGTCCAAAGGTAGCGTCAAAGGCTCACGATGGGGCAGGTGATTGTCTGGCGCTCCACTGTAGCCCTTGGTCATCCAAGGATGAGCCATAACCTCGAGCATCGTAGCTCGGTGCTTGGGATCGGTCACAAGCATGCGGGACAATAGGTGCTTGCATTCTGCGGTAGGTTAGTGAGAGCCCCAACCGAGGACGAGAGTCTAGGTAACTTACCGCTGGAGAGCCAGTTGGGGTAATCGACCAGACCCTTCTTGATTTTGGCATGCAGCGCGGGCATGCTCTGATCATCGAACGGCACTTTTCCGCACACTAGAACATAAAGCACAATGCCGAAACTCCATACATCGACTTCGGGACCGGTGTAGGCTCTTGCCTGAAGCAGCTCTGGGGCAGCAAAGTAGAGACTGCCACAGAATGTCTTGAGATGGCCGCGGGGAGCGAAAAGGTTGCTCAGACCAAAATCAATAATCTTGATGTCGCCGGTCTTGCTGATGAGGATATTCTCGATTTTGAGATCGCGATGTACGATGCTATTGCGATGGCAGTAGTCGAGGGCGCTAGCAATCTGTCGACTGAACTTGCGAGCTTGCTTCTCCTTCAACTTGCCATGGGAAATAATATAATCGAGCATCTGGCCGCCATTGACATACTCGCACAGCATATACCAGTGATAGTTTGTTCGGACAACATCTCGCATGCCGCAGATGTGAGGGTGGCTTAGCAGAGTGACAATAGCTGCTTCGCGAGCTGTCCTGATTTCCTTGGACTGGTCTGCCCTCTCTTTATCGGCTCGACTTTGGTGGCTATCTTCAGTGGAACCACGCGGTATGATTTTGCAAGCAACCTAGCGATGGTAGACAGGCAAGGTAAGTAATGGTAACATGGCTGAGAGCGGGCCGAGTGGGAAAGGGAAGGGAAAGTATGCAAGTTTTGGGGCTGTAGCGGATGCGAAAGGGATAGCTAGGGAAGGCGACGAACCTGCTCGCCAGTGTCCTCCTTGCGGGCCAACTTCACTTTGCCCATGCTGCCAGCGCCAACCGTCTTGCCTAGAATCCATTTCCCAGATGGCGTAGGGATGGTGGTGCGCGACTTGCTATGCTTGGAGGCGGAGGCGGAGGCGGAGGCCGAGTCCCTCGTCGGGCTCCGGGGATCGGGTGCGCCAGGAGCAACAGGAGCAGGCCCGGCATTGTTGGCTACGGCGGTACTAGCAGGCATATCTTTGGAGGGTTGATTCCGGTGATGAGATCTCGTACTGCGATGACGCTGAGGTCGCGAGGCGTCGGCGCGGTTGATAGTAGGCGGGTAAACTTTGGAGGGGGGTCGCTTGGAATTCGAGGCTACGTTTGCTGTTTCATAATCATGTTGGAGAGACAGGTCCTGAGTAGCACGTGTCGGTGTGGCTTGAGCCGGGGAGGCGGCGGCAGCGGCGGTAGCAGGAGACGATGATGATTGTCGCGAGTGAGAGCGACGGTGGTGTTGCTGATTCTGATTGCTGCTGCGGCTATGGTGGTGACGGTGGTGGTTGGAGGTGGAGGAAGCACGCTGTGGGGGGGGAACTAAGGCGAGGACAGGAGGCCGGGTTCTGGTTGAGAGGGCGCGAGCAGGGGAGGCTGGAGCATGTGCTGGGGGATCAGAGTTCGCCGGGATGGCGGTTGTCATTGCAGGAGACGAAGAGGAGGGTACCTAGTATGCGACGAACGGCGACGAGGGTCGCTGGGGAGCTGGTCTAGGCGGCTGGAGTGCGGGCGGGCGGCGGTGTTGCAGCAGCGGAGGGAGAAGTGCGAGGGCAAAAGGCAAAGGCAAAAGCAAAAGAGTAAAGGCAGAAGCGAGGCGAGACGAGACAAAACCAGACAGACTACCTAGATGATGGTGCAGATGGGACGGAACTATGGGCTGAAAAACGCAATGAACGCACACACAAACACACACGTACGTACGTACACTGGACGCTCTTGCTTGCAAAGTGACGGATAATTGGTAATGACGGGTAAACGTGAGTGGGAATTTCTGTTGTTGAAATTGTTGATCTCTGTATTGTATTATTGCTGCTACAAGACTGCGTGGATTTTCGGCTGTAACACAAAAGCTCTTGAGCCCTGTAACCATCAAATACGAGGCTGCGAAGCGAGGGCCTAGGCGGGTCCGCGGAGCACGGCGCCGAGACAGCCAGAGCGTGGCCCAGCCCCCGAGCGGGCCCCTGTTTTAGACCCACTTACACAGAGCCTATATATATAGAAACTAGAAGTTATATATAATACATATATAGTATTTAGTAGTTAAAAGTATTGGGATATTCGCTTATATCGCCGGATCCCACTTGGATCCGGGCCTCGGAGTTAATACTCCAGCGGTCACGCAAGCAGTCACGTGACCTACATATGACTGCACGTGACCCTCCTCAACCGGATATCACTCCTTCCTCCCAGGCCTCCCTCTCTAAATAACTTTATCTTAATTGACCCATTTTTACTTACTTCAAATATAATAAACCCTCTTATATTTACTAAAATAACTAGATTTAACTAGCTTAATAAGTTTAATACTAATTAATAGTTAACTTTATTATTATATTATAATATAATAAACTATAAATTAATAATATTTATTACTTTATAAATTTATAAAAATAATATTTTTTCTAGAGTAATTCTAAATTGCTTTCTATAATAAAATACTATATTAATAAAGATAATAAATCTAAAAGATAATAATTTCGCCTCCCCTTTTATTTTTTATTCTTAAAAGTATTAACTTATATTTAACTAAGTAAAGTTTTAAATTCCTTAATTTATATATAATACCTTAGTTTATTTTATAATAACTTTATTAATTCTGTTTAAGGTTTTAAATTCTTCTTAGTATTAATAAAGTTCCTATTATATTATATATATTTAACTCTTTAAATAGTTAATATATATAATATATACTCTTTTATATTTTTTATTCTCCTTTTAAGAGTATTAATTATTATATAATTCCTTAGATTTCTAGTAATATTTCTTTTTCTTTATTAAGTAGTTTACTTTTATATGGTAATTAAATAATAAACTATTAAATTAATAAATTAATTAATTATCCCTTTTTAACTACTTATATTTATTAAATTATTCCTTTATTTCTTCTTTTCCCTTACCTTTTATTTAGAGCTTATTTATTCTAAAATAATAGAGAATATTACTAAATAATAAAGAACCTCTTTAAATAGTAATAATTTTATTAAATTTCTCTTCTCTTTTTAAATTTTATTATAAAGTAAGTCATTTAATATTAAGTAAATTAAATAAACTACTTTAGTATAAATTCTCCACTTTACTATAACGTAATTATTTTTACTCTTAAAGGTAAATAACCTTTTACTCTTTTATAGAGACATTAATAAAGAATATATTAATATATAATATAACTAGTACTATTTAACTTTATAAAAAAGGTATTGTAATCTCTCTCTCTAGTAATACTAAAACTACTTATTACTAATAATAATTTAATCTCTCCTACTTTATTTATATAGTATATAAAAAATACTATAAGTAGTTATAATAAAATAATAAGTTTATAATAATATACTTTCTCTTAATTATTTAAAATAATTAGAAAGAATAATTATAATACCTAACTTATTTAATCTTTTATTTATTAATCTAACTAAATTCTATGGTTTTTAATTACTCTTACCTCTATTACTATTATTCTATATTATTTAATATTAAATTCCATTTATACCTTAAAACCTACCTTCTTTTTATAATAACTTTCCCTCTAACTCTCACTCTCTTATAACCTCTACCCTAATAACTACTTTTACTCCTAGATTTATTTATTAATAACCTTACTTCCTTATTTAATATCTATTAATTAATTTACTATTATTATAAAAGTTAATATTTTTAGAAATATAACCTTCTAGTAGTATATAAAAATCTAATAGAATTATTAATTAATTATATTAGTAATACTTAACTTTTCTAAGTTAAAATAATATGTATTAAGTTTATAAAATTACTTAAGTTATTTTATTAGTTTTTCTATCTTTATTTTATTTTTATCTTAGTATTTAATTAAAACATATAATAAATATTTACTTTTTGATTTAAAAATTATTTATTATTTAATTTACTTTTATAAGTTTCCTTCATATACTAAAGTATACAATAGGTATTAATTCTTAAATTAAATAGTAAACTATAATTCCTATTTTCTATTCTTTTCTATTTTTCTTAATTCCAATTAATAATTATAATAATTACGTACTTAGGAAGAACTTTTTAACCCCTTTTAGGGACTAATTACAATTAAGTTAAATTCCCTTTTTAGGAAGCCCCTCTTAAAAATTAAAAATTAAATTCGCCTTTTTAGGAAAACTAAGCTCCCCTTTTTAGGAAAAGAAATAAATTATAATTAAATTAAGTAAATATTATCTAAGCTTAGAATATATAGTTTATTTATAACATAAACTAATCCCTAATAATTATAATTTAGATAAAGTACTTATATTTATAATATTAATCTTAATTAACTTATAACCTATTTTCTTTTATTATTCTTTTTACTTTCAATTACACTATTATTAATTAATATATTAACTATCTCTATTATTCCTACAAACTCTCTATATTAGAAGTTATTTATTTGTATTTTAAATAAGTTTAAAAGCTTTATTAATTACTTAATTTATAGTTAGCCTTTAACCTTTTTTTTTAAAAGAAGAACTAATACTACTAGAAGTATAAGCTTTACTATCTATTATATTAGTATATATAATAAATAGAATTTATAAGGTAAATAATTCTATTTTAACTCTAAAAATATCTTTAAGAATTATATTAATATTTCCAAGTATATAAATAACTTTATTATAAAAACTTTATATAAACATTTTCTTTATAAAGACATATTTATTAATTATAATAAAGAATTAATTAAGAATAACCTTATTAAAAATGTTAATCAAAATAATTATTATTTATAAATGTAAAAGAATTTTAGTATTTTTAAGAATACTTATTCTAAGTTAATAATTTGTAAATATAAAATTACTTAGTTTTACTAAAAACTAATAAAACTTACTAATAAAAAACAAATAAATATTTTTAATATTATTACTCTACTTTCCCTCC
>JAXISO010000605.1:0-16123 GCA_036785465.1 Colletotrichum agaves | reverse complement strand
GTGGTATTAAGATTTCTAATGTTATTCTCATAGAATTTAAGAATTCTCCTACTTTTAGTTAATACTTTATGAATAAACTCTTTTATAAGTATTAATACTTTATATAAGTCTATATTAATAATATTGTGATTTTTAATAGTAGTAAGGAGGAATATTTTTATTATTTTAAGATTATTCTTAAAATCCTAAATAATAATTAAGTTTATATTTTATTAAAAAAGTTATTCACTAGATTTAAATTGGTGAAATTCCTTAGTTATATAGTTAATAGGGATAGAATAAGGTGGATAGAAAATTAAATTGTAGTCTTCTAGTAGCTTAAGTTCCCTAAAAATCTCTATAATCTCAAGAGATATATTAGGATAATAGGATAATTCTATAAAAATATTCTATAGTTTAATATTATTATTATACCTTTATAATAGAGGAAAATTAACCTTTTAGTAAAACTTTATAATAAGGATTTTCTTCCTACTAAATTAAAGTATAATATATATATATAATAATTTTGAAAGGTAAGTTTTAAATGGATTAATAAAGAGATTAAGGCTTTTAATACTCTTTAAGTAAATCTTTATAATTAGGTTATAAAGTACTATTATAATTTAATAAAGTATTATTTTTTTAAAATTAATACTTATAAAGGAAGTTTTAGTTTTATAGTATTCTAATTAAATATTCTATAGAATAATAAAGGGATCCCAGGTAGGAATATTACTTAAAATTATATTTAACCTATATTATTTCTTATTAAAGTAATAATACTAATAGAGAAGTAATACTAGGCTATAGAAATTAAGGTTATAGGAGTTATTTAAGCTATTAAAAAGCCTAGAAAGCTTATATAATTTAACTATAATTTAATTTAAATTCTTATAAATTATATTATTATATATAATATTATTACTTACTCTTTATTAAGAATTCTTAATTTAAATAAGGCTAACTTTTAATTAATAAATATAATTAATTACTTTTTATAATTTAATCTTTAAGTCTATTATATTCTAGGGAAACTTAATATAATTCCTAATATATTATTTAAATTACCTAATTTTATAATTTTAAAAAGAGTAAATTATTTTAAAAAAGGGAATATACTTACTAAGGTAGTAAATATTAATAGTTTTAATAATAAAACCTATTATATTAATATATTATAAAGTCTAATTATTACTTAAGTATTAATTATTCCTAGCCTTATTAAGAAGATTATAAGAAATTATACTAAGGACTTAAAATATAATAAGATTCTTACCTATTTTAATAGAATTAAGAAAACTAGAGAAGAGTAGTAAATACTAAAAGTAGTTATTTAGGAAAAAGAGTAAACTAAATAAACTTAGTAAGTATTAATAAAATAAAGAGTAATATTATATATAATTATAAAAGAAGGGCTACTTTTTTATTATTAATAAATAGAATAAAGTAACTTTATATTCTATAATACTATACTAAAGAAATACTATACTAAACCTATAATTAGAATTATTATTTTAATATAAATTAAATACTAATAGAGTTAATATATCTCTAAATATATAATAAGAGATTATTAGTAATAAAATATATTATATTCTACTTATAATATAAGGAAAACTAAATTAATTATAAATTATCCCCTAGAAATCTTTAATTAATTCCCATTATAAAAGTTCCCTATAATACTATAATAACTAACTTTATTATTAATATACTAGAGGTCTCCTTAGAAGAATTATTTTAGGCTTTACTAGGCTATTTTATACTTAATACCCTAAATACTTAGATTTATAAATTATAAAAGAAGTAATTATTAATAATTAATTATTTAATATATACTATAAAGGACTAGGTAAAGGTATTCTTATAAGTATAATAAGTATTAAATTAAGGTCTTTTATAATAAATTATTAGTAATTATAATTTAAAATTTATTTTAATTATTTAATTTATAATATTTAATTTACTTAATATTAAGTTACTTCTTTTTACTACTTATTATCCCTAAATAAATAACTAAAATAAGAGAACTAATTAAATAGTTAAAGTTATAATTTACTCTAATATATTAGAAAACCTAGAAATACTATGGATAAATATATTAATTCTATTATAATATATACTTAATAACTTATTCTTAGTTATTATTAAATACTTTATAAATAAAATTATACTTAGTTTTTAACTTAGAATAATTCTCTCTATAATAATAAATACTAATACTCTTATAGTCCTATTTAATATTCTTAGAGAAATATATTAAATTAAGGCTCTTACTTTAATTAATATAATTAATATACTATAAAAAAAGAAATATAATTTTAAGTTAATTAATATTAAGTTTAATATAGGTAATAAGATTTAAATATACTTAGGCTATAAATATTACTTCCTAGGATAAAAGAATAATAAATAGACTCTATAATATATAGGACTATTTAAAATTATATATATAGTTAGTTTATTAGTATATAAAGTAAATATTCTAGAGTATTAAAGGATTTTCCTAGTTTTATTAATAGCCTAATTATATATAAGTTAGCCTAAAGTAAGGACCCTTATAATTAAGTTATACTTTCCCTAAAATTTATTTAAGTTAATAATTATAAAGAATAGGAAATTAAGTACTTAGTATAGTACTATATTATTAAGAAATATTATAAACTTAAGATTAAGTATTTTATTTAATAAGAAGGATTTAACTTAATTAAGAATACTTAGGAGCCTTATAATAATTTATTACTTTAGATAAAGAAAACTATTAATAATTTCAATACTCTTTACTCTTTTACTAAGAAGAATTATAGTTTTATAAGTTAAAACCTTTAATAATAATAAATAATACTCTTTTATATTTAAATAATATTTATAAATTTACTTTATTAGTAAGAATATTCTTTTTATTTTTAATAATATTTATATAATAGTAATTAAGAGATTTTTAATTAAGTTACTCTTATTTCTTTTATTATTTTAATTATACTTATTTTCTTAATATTATAAGTATATTTACTTATTATTTATTACTAGTTTTTAATATTAATATTTTTACCTATATAATTACTTAAATTTATTATATTTGTAATAAAAGATTTATATCCCTATTTTATAACCCTATTATTCTTTATTTTAATATTACTAGTCTCCTTAAACCTATTATAATTATAAGTAAAATTTAGTCCTCTTCTCCTATTATTATAAAGTATACTAAGGAATAATAAGTCTTAGTTATTAATAATCCTATTATTAATATTAGAAGTAATAAGAATACTAAAATACTTAATACTTTAGCTAAGTAGAAGAAGCTATTCTATAACTAGTAAAAGAAAGAGAAGAGGGTCTAAGCTAAGAAGAATACTACTACTAAGAAGAATACTATTACTACTACTAAGAAGACTACTACTACTACTAAATTTATTATTATTAATACTTCTAAAATTATTAAGAGTAATAATAATATTAAGGAGAAAGAGAGATTATAAGTTATTAGTAATATTAATAAAAACAATATTAAGAATAATAAACTTACTATTAAGATTATTAGTATTAATATTAATAAAAATAATAATAAGGAAATTATTATTACCCCTATTAAGATTAAAAAGATAATCCTTATAAGAATAAGTTAATTTTTTATTATTTATAGTATAATTAAAAATCTATATTATTAAGGTATTCCTCTATTATTCTAATAGGAATTTTCCTCAAGAAATTTATATTCTTCTTAATAAAATTACTTTTAGTACTTCTTTTATATTTTTTATTAATATTATTTATTATCTTTAGAATATTTATAAAAAGGCCTATATTATATTCTTTTTAATTTTAAGGCCTACCTATACTTTTTACTCTCTTATACTTAAGTTCTTATTATATTCTTTATTATTAAGAGTAATTATATTAATAATTTTATTATTAACTTTCTTATTACTATAAATTATATTAATCTTTTTTTAATTATTCCCCTTATTATAATTAATAATATTATAATTATTAATTCTATTACTTATTACTAAATTTAAATTATAGGAGGTAAAGTTAAGAATATTCTCTTTTATATTAATAATATTACTTTAAATCTTAATAAAATTACTAAAGGAATTTATAATAATATTATAAAGAGACTTAATAAAATTAAGAGTACTAATAACTCTAATATTAGTATTTATTTTATTATACTTAAGGTTAACTTAGTTATTAAGAACTCCCTCTCTATATACTTTAGTATAATTACTTATTATATTAATACTAAAACTACTTCTCTTTATATTAAAATTACTTCTCTTTATAAGACTATAGGTAATTTAAGGAAAGCCCCCAAGTATAGTACTACTAATAACCTTCCTACTTAACCTACTAAGGCTAATTATATTAATATAAATAATATTTTTAAATTCTCTAAGTAAATTTATATAAATATACTAAGGAATATTATAGGAATATAAGAATAGAAATTATATAATTAGAATTAAGTAACTAATTAGGCTAATTACTTTATTTAGGGAGGAGTAAATATTATAAATTTTCTATTAATATTATTAGAAGAAATAGTAGGATCCATAGGATCCCAGGGAATATAAGGAGGCTATTATTCCTAGTTTTAGTTTATTAATTTAAGTAAGTTATTACTATTATATTATATATATTATTATTTATTTTAGTAGTTTTTCTATTATTCTTCTCATAGTTTCTATTATTCTACTACTAATTTACTCTAGTAGAAAGACTATAATAAGGAGTAATATATTTAATTATTTATATAATAGGAGTTATAATTAATATTAGGGCTAGAGTATTCTCCATTATAGAGAGAATAATAAAAATAAGTACTTAGGGGAGTACTAAGTAATTTATTAAAGTAATAATATTCCTTTTTATTAACTTATTTATTAATTTTATAATTCTCTAATAAAAAGAACTAATAAAGTATTTTAATTATTATTAAAGTAATCTATTTATAATAGTACTTTTTATAAAGTTCTTATAAAAAGTATTAATTCCCTCTATTATATTATTATAATATTTATTCTTATATTATTTAATAATTAACTTTATTTTAAGAATTCTATTTACTAATTAGGTAATTTACTAATAAAGAATTATACTTAACTCTAATATTATTTATATAATGAATAAAAACTAAGTCCTTAATATATAAAGAACTAGGCTTAGGCTTATTTAATTTAAAGAGTATATAAAATATTATTTATTTAGAACTAAAGAGGGAAAAGGGAAGTTTCCTATAATAGGTAAAAAGTCTATATATAAGGGGCCTAGTAGGGGCTTACTAGAGAAGTACTAGATAGGGACTAGGTAAGTAAGTATAGGTAAAGCCTAGGTTAATATTATCTAGGTATAGTTTATAATAATATTTTAATAATTTTAAAAAATAAAAGTAGAATTTAAAAATAAAATTATTTAATTAAAACTAGGCTTATAATTATAATAAACTTATAAGTATATATAGAGTTAAATAATTTAAAGAAGACTTAATTATATAAATAGAAAGTATAATTATAAGTTTATTATATATACTCTATTAAGTTTATTATAATCTCACTAAGGTAATTAGTAGCTAAGAAGTACTAAATAGGCTATACTAATACTACTTGTCCCATAATAAGTTATAATTATAGCTTACTAAGTAGCCTTTCATTAAATTAAGTTTCTAAAGAGAGAAATTATATATTCTTATAGAAGTCGGAGTTTTGGTCTCGGACCCCATAGGCTCAACTCCGACGTCTTCACCGGCAGCAAGCCTGGTACGTCAATACTCGGCCATTTTCGGCTGTCTGGCGGCTATGATGATTTTGGTTCTCGGTGGGGCAGGTGTTTTGGGTCTTTTGCCATCAGACCGGATCGCGCAAAGCCTCCAGTCACTTTGTCTGAGTCAGAATTGCAGCTACCTGTCGAGAAAATCCCCCCCTGGACGCACCCCCGTCTCAGCATTCATTGACTATGGGTTTACAAAGGCATCGTGGCTGTCCATCAGTGGAGAATCGAAAGTTACAACTGAGCGACAGCAGATTTGCAGGAGAAGATGTGCGGACGAACAGGAAATAATTATCAAGAAGTAGGTATATCAGTTCCAAAAGAAAACGAGGCCGAAAAATAGAAGATCTGTCAATCATGAGTTGACCCATCTTTGCCCTACTTTTCCATAAACGCCATGCTCGCGATGTCACATCGACACCTGAATCATTCCTCAATGCTCTTGACGCATTCCCATTCGCCCCTGAGGTTCTCCTTCAACAGAGAAACCTTGTTATCACCGCCACTCACCGCCAGGACATTACCGCTCAGCGACCAGCTTACACGCCAGACGGGAGCGTCAAAGCTAAGGACCTTGCAGTTCCACCGTCCCGCGCCAGACGAGTCCGAGGTCCAGATGCGAACTGTCTTATCCTGAGAGGCTGAGGCGATGTAGGACTTTTGCAGGACGGTCGGCGACCATGCCACATCGCGCACCCAATCTGTGTGGCCCTGAAGCGGGTCTTGCTCCTGCTTGTACGATTGTGAAGCTGAATCAAAGATCCAGATCTTGAGCTGGTTATCGCAGCCACCCGTGACAAAACGCCGAACTCCCGCAGAGCCGGGGCCCGGAGAACTGCTGACGATGCTGCCCGGCGCCGTTGCCGGGGCCCAGGAGACGGAATTGACGCCCAGACCGTGGGCAGGAAAGGTAACGTGGTCGAAGCTGTTGTCGCGAAATTCGAGGACGCTGACATTGCCGTCGGAGGAGGCGCAGGCGAGGAGGCAGCCTGATTCGTGTGGTGACCAAGAAACGATGTTGACAGAAGCCTTGTGCAGAGCGAAGTCGAAGATCTTCTGCCACAGGTTGTTCTGCTCTCTCCAGATGAAGACTTTGCCGTCGTAACCCGCCGAAGCGAGAATGTTACCGTATTTGGGATGAGCCCAGGAAACGCACCACACCGCGCCGTCATGGCTATGTGATGTCAGTGTTAAGCTATATCACGCGGTGAGCAGCTAGCTTCGTCGTATGCATACCCCTTGAGAGTCTCTACGAGACGCTGGGACTCGCCCTCAATCTCAAAAATCTTGATCGTTCGGTCGCTTGAGCATGTCGCGAGCCTGCGGCCGTAGTAATCGAGGACGGCATCGTGCTGCGTGAAGACGCATCGTTAGCTCGGCTTTCTTACTCATGCTGGTGCGGGCTGTGCTCGTGCCGTGGAATGCGATTAAGTGAAGATTCCTGTTGGCTCGTTTCAACTGTGGCAACGACGAAAACGACGCGGATATGTATGCGGCGGATGTCGATAAGAAGCGGAATATCTATTACACTCACAATCATGTCATCGTGGCCGGAGTTAGAAATAACCTGCGCGGACGCCTTCAGAACATCTTGATCAGCTTGGAAGAAGAACGGTGGGACGTTGGGATGAAGAGCGACCGACCATTGTGGAGGAAGTGACCTGCTTACTAAAAGTGTCAAAGTCGAGGTTCGTTGCAAATGAAGCCAACGATGCAGGCTTCAGACACTTTGGCGGTAGGTTCGGTGTAGGTGTCGTAAAGTAGCTGAGAATGTTAAAGAGCCACTGAGGTGCCTTGGACATCCTGAAGGTGCCGGTGCCTCACATACGTACCTGTACCTGCCTGAACCGGCTTATTCATCAGCCGCTCCGATAATGGAAGGCCAGGACCGTACCTGGACTATCCAGGACGAGACTTTCTATACAGAAGACCCTAGTCGTTAATATAGAGCTAAGATTCTAAGTAGAAGATAGAGTCTAGGAAGGAAAGTATAATTCTTATTATTATAGTTCTAATTTCTAGTAATATAAACAATATTATAGTTTTTATTTTTACTTTGTATAATTTTTATTATTAAAGATTTAATTAATTTAATAATAAGCTTTTAAGTATAAATATAGAAAAGTAAAGTTAATAAGGAAAATCTATTTAATATTTTATATTTATATTAAAGTTAAAATATATTATTTAAAATTCTTTTATATAATAATACTTATAATTTATAATATTAAGGAATTAATATAATAAAATACTTATTTATTGTATAGATATATAAATATATAATTAGGTAGCTTATTAATATTCTAAAGACAAAATAAGATTATAAGCCTATTAGAATAAAATAAAATAATATTTTCCTAAAAGAAATTATTCCTTTATTAAATTTATTTAAAAAGGAATAATATTTTATATATAAAGTAGTAAAATTAATATTAAGTTTCTTTATATGGATTTTTTATTATTTACTTCTAAAAGTAAATATAAAGTAATTCTACTTTATTACCTTATAAGTAACTTATCTTAATATATATATATATAAATAAATATATTATATAATAATTAATTATTAATACTTAAATAAAAACTAAATTTCTATTTATTATAATAGCTTTACCTTTTTACCTTATACTATTAGGTACATACTATAATATATACTATAATATATAACTATAATTCAAGCTAACTATTTACTATATAATGGCTAATATAAAGTAGCCCTTAATAGTCTATACTCTAATTGTCTGAGAATAATAAAATTATACTTCTCTAAGTCCCTTTATATTATATATTACTTTATAATAATTATAAGCTTAGCTCTTTGAATCCCTTTAATTATTATTAAATGAAGTGAATAAAAAAGTTGCTAGGACTTATTTCTTCTTTCTTTTCTCTATGTTTTAAAATTTCTTAAAACTAAATAATAATATATTTTCCTCTACAACCTTAATTACCTACCTTATTAACTAAAAGAACTTTATTACTTAGTTTATTATATAATAAATTAAAGATATAATAACTAGAATTTGAAAGTACTTTAATTTAAATAAAAAGAAAGTAAAGAATTACTTAATTATTATATAATTTACTCCTAGAATTAGAAAGTTTATTACTACTTATAATAGGGAGAAAACTAAATAATATTAATTTAAATTAAATACTTATAATATATAAGTAGCTCTCTAAATTATTCTTATAATTAGTAATTGAAATATAGATAATAAAAGTAAAAGTAATAGAAATATAAATAATAAGAATATTAATAATAAAATAAGAATAAAGTAGTAAAGACTACTCTAGTTATAATTAAGATAAAAGAGTTATGATTAATTCCCTCTACTTCTCTAAGACTATTAAATACTTATTTTATAAGTATATAAGAAATACACTTTAAGTATATTTATTCTTTTATTAATAAGTACTTTTATTAATTTTATTTAATAAAGAAGTTTAATTATATTAATTACTTAATAAGTAATACTATAGCTAAGAATATTATAACCTTAATATATATAGAGATAATTAATAATATAAACTCCTTAATTTAAGTTATTATTGGAATTGTTAAGTAATTATTCACTTTTAATAATTAAAGTAACTTTATTATAATTTATAAAACATACTAAGTTACTTTAAGTTAAATAAATAAAAAGATTAATTCTAATATCTAGTTAAAGGAATTCTATAGTATTTACCTTTAAGGATTTTGATTAGATTTACTAGAAATTATAAGTACTTGCTTTTTAGAGGCTTTTTTATAAAGGTTATAGGCTATTACTTTGCCCCTGTTTAAACCTTAAGTAAACTTACTATTATTCCTAAAAGAAAATAGAGAGAGGCCCTAATATTAAATATAGCTTAGGATATAAGAGAACCTTCCCTTTAAGGACTTTATTTATAGTAAATTATATAATTACTTAATTAGAGTCTTTACTACTTAAATAAAGTAACTAAATACTACTAATTCTCCTCTTATTAAGGGGGTAAATATTAATTAATTATATTTCTATAATAGAATTTATTTATAGATTCTAGTAAGTTATAATTACTTTAAAGTAGTACTTATTAAATAAAGTAAAGGTAAGAGACTTTTAGGAATTAGTCTAGAGTATATAAAATATATTTATAATTACTTACTATTTAATAAATAGAACTTAGAGTAGCTCTTACTTATAAAGAATAAGTTCATACTACTCTATATAATACGTAAGATAACTCTTTTATTAAGAATAATAGTAATATAAGACTTAACTCGAAGTCTACTTATTTAGGTGAAACTATAATAATTACTTTTTATATTACCTTAAGAAATAAGCTTTTAGTTAATAACTAGAGTGGGAATTAACTAAGTATTTTTATAATTTTATTTTTAGAACTTTATATACTTATAAATATATAGTTCTAAATAAATATAAAGAAGTATATTTAATTAATAATAAATTGCTTTTTATTCCTAATGCTCTAAGGTTTTATATTAAAAAGTATATTAACTCTAGTATTACTTTATACTTTATTATTATAAAGAGTACTAGGGTTTCTAAGAATATTTTTAATAGTTCAAAGGAATTAAATACTTTTAATTCTATAGTTTATAATATAGAATATATAAAGAAGTTTTATATTAATATTACTTTATAGGTATATTTCTTAAAAATTAGTATTTAGTATTAAAATTATTATTATACTTTTTATTTTAGATATACCTTTCTTGAAGATTAGTATTTAGTATTTTAACTATAATTATACTCTTTATACCTTCTATTAGGAAATACTAGTTCTATATCTCTAAATAATATAATATAGTTAAAATAAGCCTACTTTACTCTAATTAACCTAAAACTATAGAGTTAAGAATTAGCTCTATATAAATTATATTACTAGATTTTAGCCTATAGTTAATTAGCTATATACCTTTCAAAATCAAAGCTAATTAGTTAAGTACTTACCACCTTTTTCTACAAGGTATAATGGGACGGGCCCCAGAGGGGCTCATGCGGCAGCAGACACAACTGCCCATCTGCGCTATGCGGCGCAACCCACAAAAGGTACGTAACAACAAGTCTAGCACTTGTTAATCTGCTGCACTTAAGTAGGGATATTCGTTAGCATGCATGGGCACAGCCCAGGCCCATTACAGTAGCATAGCCCGTAACATTATCCCCCCTCTCACCCGCCCGCCCTCGCGCCCGCCCTCGCGCCCGCCCTGCCCGTTGTGGCCTTACGGAGCGCAGCGCCCTCGCGGCGGCGATTACTTAAGCACGCACCCCCAGGCCCGGCGCTATTCCCGCGCACTCGTGCCCATACTGCGAAGTAAGGCAACCTGTAAGCCAGGGAACAAAGTCGCGCACAGCTCGCGACTCGAACCCTAGACCTTTGGGGTAGACTTGTTGTATGTGATGGGACGGGCCCCAGAGGGGCTCATGCGGCAGCAGACGCAACTGCCCATCTGCGCTATGCAGCGCAACCCACAAAAGGTACGTAACAACAAGTCTAGCACTTGTTAGTCTACTGCACTTAAGTAGGGATATTCATTAGCATGCATGGGCACAGCCCAGGCCCATTACAGTAGCATAGCCCGTAACACAAGGCTAGTCTTAGCTTTATACTACTCTACCTTACTAATAATTTAGGAAGCCTTTTTAACTTTAAGCCCTTTATTACTTATTTTAATATTAAATTAATTTAATTTAAAGTATTAGTATACCTTCTTAATTATAAATTCTATAATATTTAAGTCTAACTTAGTATTACTAGCCTAACTAAGGCTAAGTATTATATATAAAAGTATATTTATTTACTTTCTTTATTTTATATTATTCTACTAATACTCTACTAAGCTAAGTAGAATTTATTAAATTACCTTAGTATTAAAATTTCTATAACTAATAATTAAATATTATATCTCTTATTCTTAAGTTTAATTTAGTAGGATTTTAATTATAAATAGAATAGTAGGCTTATACTTATTTAAAGTTATTATATTTAGGCTACTCTCCTATAAGTAATTAACTTTAAATACTAGCCTCCTTATAACTATTATACCTATATAAATAGCCCCTAGAGGGAATATATTATAATATAGTTATTTAAGATTTACTAAGGTATAAGAAGTATATATACTAATTATTTATAGAATAATTAAGGCTTATAATAATAATTATAATATATATTATTATAATTTAACTATACTGCTTCTTATATTTATCTTTTAATAAAAATTAGGTATTTTATTAGATATATTATCCTAGTTACTAGGTATCTTTATAAACTACTTCCCTACTCTCAGTTATTAAAAAGCTAAAGTCTTAAACCTTAATCCTAGTATTACTTCTAGAGCTTTATCCTATTTAAGCTTACCTTCTAAATAAAGAACTTAGAGACCTTAGTATTTCTTATAATTACTAGAATAATATATTTAACTAAGTAATATACTATATTATATTAATCTCTAAAATATCTGTTATTTTAATAATATAGTATACTTATAACTTTAATAAACTTATTATAATTCCCTTATAAATAATAATAAGCCCTATGAATATTATTAATATTAATTAGGTAATATATAACATTAGGGAGAACTTAAATAATAATAAGACTATAATAATATAACTAGTTATACTTAGTTCTCTATATATAATTTCTAATTATACCTCCTTATTTTAGCTTTACTTTACCTTATATATTCTAATTATATTCCTTATTAGGTTCTTTAATTATTCTATACTATTTAGTAGCTTCTAAGGTATTTTTACTTTTATAAAATATATTATATTTAGTAATTAAATAAAAGTAAAAGTAATATTCTTAAATTATTATATATAGAATAATTATATATATATACTTATAAAGTTATATTTACTTAGCCCCCCTATAGTTATAAAGCTTAGTATATTATTCAGCCTAATTAATATCTTTCTAATAGTTCTCCCCTGGGCTTTATAGTTTATTAGAGTAAATATAGTAGCCTAGTCTGGACTAAACTAAACTTCTCTTAGGACTCTCCTCTAGGTTAAAGTATTCTGTTATATTTAAAGCTAGTTAGCTAAATACTCTTATATAATAGAATTATAGTATTAGGAGGTAGCCTAGGGAATATAAAATTATTAGTTTCCTTTAATTAGAGTATAATACTACTTAGTAGCCTAAGGAAAATAAAGAGCTTTTTATAAATTATAATCTTTTTAAAACTAAGTAAGTATATAATACTTATACTCTTAAATTTAGTATTATTAATAATTTTTAATTTAATATACTTATTCTTATTTACTATAACTAGTATTTTATAAATATATAAGAAAATATTACTAATAATAAGGTTACTAGAGTCCCCTAGTAATATTATTATTATTATTCTCCTTTAGTTATTAGTATATAAGTTTTCTATATATATATTAAGAGATATATTAAAACTTTATAACTTATTTTAATAGTATACTCTAATATATTATAAAGAGTTAAGTCCTAGTTATACTTATTAAGAGGTATAATAATATATCTACTATTTATAAAACTAAGTTAGGAGCTTAGGTTATATTAAACTACTAATTACTAAGTATTAATATTAATTTATTTTATATTCTAAAGCTTTTCTAGAAAGCTAGCTAGGTAGAGGTTCTCTATAGTTCTCTTTAATTTCTTAAGTAGGACTATATATTATAATTATACCTAAATCCTTTTAGTATATTTCTCTTTTAGGGCCTTATTTACTATTATATTACTCTTCTAAAGTACTACTTATATAATCTAGTCAATATTACTTAGTAAGTTATTTTAATTCATTAGTAGCAATTAGAGAAAGTTACTTACTAGTATAATTACTAATAATTCTCTAAATAACTTATTAGTAAAACTTCTAAGTATATAAAGTCTTTAGTTAATTATATAAAGTATTACTAGGCCAAGTATACTTACTTTAATAATTATAAAAATATTCTACCTCTATTATTTTTTCTTTACGTTTTTAAGATTAGTAATTAATAAAGAGTTATTACTTATACTACTATTATTCTCTTAAAATCTTAGTTTAATAATAATGTAAGTAGTAATACTATTAATTCCTAATACTATATTTCTAGATATTATTATAATAATAAATTTATATAATATTCCCTTTATAGTAAAAATTACTTTTAGGATATTAATTATTTATAGTTTTCTAGTATTACTACCCCTATTAATATACTAAAAATATTATTCCTCCTTAGTAATTACTTATTTATTTAAGGTAATATATACTAGCCCTATAGTAACTTATTATATATAATTCAATATTCTTATAGTATTAATTACCTTACTTACTTTCTTATAGGTATTATTTTATAATATATTTACTTATATTTAGAGTAATATAAGGCTTATAGCTAAAGACTATATAGTAAACTTTTCCTTAAAGCTTATTTTTACTTTTAAAAGGCTAGGTAGTATAGGGGCCTTATTACTCTTAATTACTAATATTCTCTTTTTATTAGCTTAGTCTTAAGTAGTCTTAATAGTATTTACTCTTTCTTTAGAGTATATATATAAAGCCTTCTTTTCTAGTTTTTATTAAAAGTATTTACTTTCCTTAATTAAATTTATAAAGCTAGCCTTGCTTAGTATTTATAGTAATAACTTTATATATAATAATATTCTAATTACCCCTTTATTATTATAGAGATCTTTAATAGTAATATAGAATATTTAGTAAAGGGTTATACTATTTAGTTACTAGGATACCCTAGGGTTAAGGGTATTTTTAGCCCCTTTAAACTCTATTCCCTTATTATCTTTAGTCTTTAATACTTATAATATTATATTTTTCTTTATATTTTAAGTACTTTTATAAAGTAAATATATATTATTAATAATATTACTAAGATAAGTATAGAGATTTAGCTGTATTATATTCTAAATCTCTATTGGATTATTTAGGTTATTTATAAACTAGTTTTATAGTATAAAATGATTAAGTAGAATTATAATAGATTTGTTTATAATTAGGTATAGTTTTTTAAGCTTAATATAGTATAATACTAAATTACCTTTTAGAAAAGTTATTTTATATTCTATGTGGATTATAATTAAGATACTTACTAGGGATAACTATAGTATAGTTCTTAACTAGTAATAGCTCCTGGATATTGGATTTATAGTCTTCTAGTATAGAATTAAGAGGCAAAAGCTATAATATATTATTATTTAGCTTTTTAGGTAACTAATATATATATATATATTAGTTTTATATAATTATATTAATAAACAATATATAATAATTAGCTATAATTAATATAGGCTTTAAAGATTAGTAGTTTCTATTTATATTAATTATAAGTAAATATTTAAGGGGCCTATTATTACTATATTCCTAGCCTAGAGGTATTATATAAAGTTAGTTACTACTAGAATATTACTTAGTATAGAGTATTATAGTAAATATAATTTTACTTAGTAGTACTGTTATAGTTATTTTTATAATTACGAAGTTTATTATAAACATTAATTAATAATAATTATTAATGTATTGAATTTTAATTTATAAAATACTAGAGGAATACTTAGCTTTTATTATTCTAGTAGGTAATATTCTTACTAGGTTTCTCCCTATTAAGTTCTATATCTCTTTTGATATTAGTTATATTCTTAAGAAGCCTCTTATAAGTAGGGCTTTTTTGAATATAATTTTAGTAGTATAATTAGTACTATAGTATATTATTAAGAGAACTACTAAGTTTATAAATAGGAATATAATATTTATATTATAGTATATTATAATTATTAGGGCTAGATAATACTAGTTAATATATAACTTATAAGTAATTCTAATAGAGATATAAGATTCTGTTTATTATAAGTTTAGTATTATTATATTATTATTATATTACTTTGTATTAATAAAGTTACTACTTAGGATTCTTAGTACTATTCTTAAAGTTATACTTTATATATATTACTTTATAATTAAATATTTAATAGTAAGAAATAACCTTATTAATTTTATTATTATAAACTTCCTAGAATTTTACTTTATTCTTTATATAAGAGTTATAACTAGAGCCTAACTAAGTCATTCTAAAGATTATTAATATAGGGGTTAGTAGATATATTAACTAAAGCTTAGGGAGCCTAACTCCCTACTATAGAGTTTTTCTAATATACTATAGAGCCTTAGTAGGTATTTACTAGTTAGTTACTTAAGGTATTCACTATAATATTTATACTTTAGTATTAAGTTCTTATAATTGCCCCCCTCCCCCTAGTTTTAGTCCCCAAGAACTAAAATATAGATTTCTAGGTATTATAATAACCCCCCTTTTTTCTTAGGTTTCTAGTATTATAATACTAGTATTAAACTTATTACTAGTTATATAATAATTACTTTCTATGTAGTATT
>JAXISO010000604.1:0-16146 GCA_036785465.1 Colletotrichum agaves | reverse complement strand
GTTTTTTAATTCATTATAAGTTTAGTATTTCCCTATATAATTATAGGAATTATTTTTATTCCTATATATTAGGTAATATTAGTTTAATTACTTTTAGTAGGAATAAAGTTAGAATTTATAATTATTACTTCCCCTAAAATTTTAGTTATTATTACTCTAAAAATATTTATTTATATATATTTAATTATACTCTTTTTAATTATTATAATTAATAATAAATTAGAATAATTTATTATTTATTTATAAAGTTATATTAATAATAAATTATAGGGAATTATATAAGCCTAAAATAGTAGTAGGGGAATTATAAAGAGTAAGCTTATATTCCTATATTCCTTAGTAGGCTTTAATAATTTCTTTCTATAGTAATTTACTTTTAATATATTATAAACTAGGGTAACTTTTAAAGTATTAATATTAATAGTTAAGTTAATAAGAAATATATATCTAGTATAAAAGTACTAGGTATTCTTTTTAAGTTCCTTAGTTTATAGTAGAGGCTTAAATATTATAGGGATAAAGGCCTTAGACTTTAGGGGAATCTTTACCTTATAGGTATTATTTACTCTCCTAGTAATATTTAATTTTTAGTAATATATTATAAGTACTTCTATATTAAATACTAGGTAGAATCTTATATTGAATTTTATAAAATTCACTAGAATTCTATTATTTTTATAGAATAGTATTCCTAATAGAAGCCTAGTATTAAAGTTATTAACTACTTCTATAGTAATAATTATATATATATTAACTTGGATATTATTAACTTTACTAGGAATATAGAAGTTAAATATAACCTCCTCTATAACTTAAAATATTAACTTAATAATTAGTATTTTCCTTAGTTCTATAGTATAGAATACTAGGTTAGTTATAAATCTTATAATCTAAGATTTTTTAATAAGAATTATATGTATATTAGTATTAATATAAACCTCCTCTATAGGGCTTTTCTTATCCACCTTAACTTAAATATATAAATAAGATCTCTTAGGTATTTTTATTTACTTATAAGACTTTAGAATTATATTAATAACTTAGCCTTTATTAAACTTTAGTATAGAAATAGGCACCTTGCTAATAAAATTAATAAAGCTATTATTATTATTATTAATAGTTTAGTTAATATTTACTAGGCCTAATACTTATTTAGTAATCTATTCTATTTATATTATCTCTATTAATTTAATGTTTAGTTAGCTCTAGTAGAACTTTAATAATATTTTTAAGAATATATTTATTATTAATAAAGTAATTTATTTTATCTTTATTATTATTTTCCTCCTAAATAGATTTAGTATTATTACTTATTTATCCTAGTTAATTATACTTAGTAATCTACTTCCTATTTATATAAGTTTATAAGTTATTAAATAACTTCTAGTCCTTTTAATTAATATATTTATTACCTTATTAATCCTTGTTATTTTATTAATAAGAATATTAATATTGCTAAGGTAATTACTAATTTTAATTATAACCTTATTAAAAGCTATTATAATTATATTAGTTATTAAAGCTATTAGTTTATATAACTTCTTTAATAAATTTAGAGTAATATACCCCTAATAATAGGGCCTAGTATTATCATCTTATTATAATATATTTTTCCTCTACTATTATAAGGAATTCTTTAATAGTGTTCTTAGGTTTTAGTTTATAGAGGAACTCTTAAAGAGCTAGGTTTATTATATTATAGAAAATTATAAGAAGTTATTATATAGGTATTTAAGTTCCTATTTATACTTATTTATACTTAAAATAATTCTAAGTAAATTTATAAATATTAGTAATACTAGTAATATTATTTATAGTGAATTTATTAATTTTAAAGTACTTAAGTACTTTAGCTTAAGTTAACTTAAAATATTATTAAATTACTACTTATAAAGTAATAAAACCTCCCTCTATATACTAATATTATTCCTTAGGACTAAGATAATATTCCTACTAACTTAGAATCTAATCCCTTAAGAGACTTAATTAATAGAAAATAATATCTTTAATAATATTAGAAATAGTAGCTTTAATATTAAGACTAAAGAGCTAAAAATTAACTTCCCTATAATAGAGTATATTCTAATTATAAAAAATAATCTCTTTCTTATATTTATTATTTAAGTTAGACTAGAAAACTCTATACTATTATTAAACTTTATAAAGTAAATATTATATATATAAAGAACTTAATCCTAGAGTAATAATACTAGTTAATTAGGATAGATAAGTCTTAAATAATTATTCTAAGAATTACTCTATTACTCTTATAAAGTCTAGTAAATTAATAAGGGAAATTCCTATTAATAAGGTAACTAGGGGCTAATTCTAGAACTTTCTATAGGGGCCTCCTAGGAATAAAAAAGTAAGAGCCCTAATTAATAGTACTATTTATTACCCTAGTCTATTTATATTTATTATAAGTAGGTATAAATAATTAAAATTATTAAAATTATTTAGTATTTATAATAGAGTTAGTATAGATTTTCTATTTATTATCTTTAAAACCTAGCTTATCTCTATTAAGAGTCTTATAAGTTCCCTATAAATTTAATTAGTAGGAGTAATAATTATTAATCTTATTAGTACTCTAAGGGATTAACTTAGAATTAAGGAATTCTATTAGTTTAATAGGGTATTTAATTATAATTCTATAAATTTACTCTGAGTATTTTTAGTAGTATAGAAATAAGACTATATACTATATTCTATACTACTAATTTAAATACTAAAAATAAATCCACTATTATACTACTAAACTTCTTAAATATTAGGGGTAATCTCTCTTAGGTCTAGATTAAATAAGAGAACTTATTAATTATAAAATAGAAAAAGAAAAATAAATAGTTATACTACTAAATATTATAGTCTTTCTACTAGAGTAAACTAGTAGTAAAATAATAGAAACTATAAGAATAATAATAGAAAGACTACTAAAATAAATAATAATATATATAATATAATAGTAATAACTTACTTAAATTAATAAACTAAAACTAGGAATAATAGTCTCCTTATATTCCCTGGAATTCTATGGATCCTACTATTCCTTCTAATAATATTAATAGAAAACTTATAATAAACTTAGTTTCTATTTCTAAGTATACTATTTATAAAAATATAGGGAGAATATTTAAACTATATATAGTAAGTAAGAGTAGGAGTTTTAGAATAAAGTAATAGAAATAACTTCTATACTTAAAATAGTTTAATAGTAGGCTAATATATTTATAAATAAACTAGAATATACTATATTATATATATATTAAAACTATAAATCATAATACTAAGAATAAAACTACTAATACTTAAATATAATAGCTCTTAATATAGTTCTATATATTTACTACTATATTCCTTTATTCTTACTTAAATTATAATAAGCTCTCTAGAGTTTACTACTTAATATATTATTTTAATATACTATAAATAAGTATTTATACTCTTAAGTATATTCAGTCTTAATAGAGTAGAAGCCTATCTTTATAAGTATTAACTAGGCAGAGGCCTATTAGACATAAGTATAGGAGTACTATTTAGGCAGAGGCTATCTAACCAGGTGCTATCTAAAGAGGCTAGTTGGATAAAAGCACATAAATACCATTAAAACAGAGGTTTACTACAAATAGATATATAAGAGTTATCCAGGATTATTAGGGTAGAGGCTTATATAATAAAAGTACACAAGTACTATTTAGGTAGAAGCCCATTAAATATAAGTAGATATAGAGGTACTAGCTAGGTAGAGCCCTATTACATAAACATATAAGACAGTTATCTGGGCAGAGGCCTAACCCACATAGATGCTGGGTATAAGCCTGGGGTTTTGCCTGCTGTAGGTAAAGTGTAGTGGGAGTGAGTATTTTAATTCTTTAGTAAAGAATAGGAAGATCAAAATCACAGCCAGGGATAAAGGGAGATAGACCACTAGACCTTAAGTACTTGTACTAAGATAGGTAAATAGGTAGGTAGGTGGATATAGAGTTCTCACGTGCGAATTCATAACTTCGAGAATAGTGGTTGAGTAGTTAAGACTTAGGAATAGTATACCCGCATTATATATAGATAGTGGCTAATTAAGTCACGGGCTTTGAATGGGATATAATAGGTAGATAGAATAAGTCCCCTAAGGCTGAATTCGTGACTAGGAGTAGAGAGATAGTAAGTAAAGTAGTAGAGGACTACCCATAACTCTAGGAACAATAATATTATAAAAGTAAGTAGGTAGGTTACCCCACTTAATTTAGGTATTCATCTATTTGCTAGTGTAGTTATAGTTAATTGTCACGGTGAACATATTTATTCTAGAGCCTATATGTTTGGGATAGGTGCCTTAACGCGCAGTAATGTGAAGGTAAGTAAGTGCTTATTATTTATATGCGTGGGGAGAGAGAGGTTAAGTTTTTTAAAATAGGGGCGAACTTGCTCTTAGGTGGTTGCTGTACTTTGTAGGGTAGATAATGGCACCTTGTGGTCTCTGGAGGGGGTATATAATTTCTAGGTGATAAGAACCCTACCTTCTTTCCTATTACTCTATATTGCCCTCTACCTCTTGTGTGCTCTCTTTCTATTACTCTCGCCCCCTTTTGCTATCTGGGGCAAGTACGCGTAAATGCAGAATAAAGCTTATATTGTGATAACTCCCTTATAGTGAGCCCTAATGACCACAACCTCGGTAAAATATAGAGAACTGATAAGAAAGTAGTGGGTATGTAGTGATGATGTTGCCTACTACCTTGAGCAGCATTAGAATAGGTAGCACTATTCAGTCTATTCCTATATTATGGCCAAGGCAGTCATGGTGCGTCTCGCTGTTGTTCCAACACCACGCCTGATGGGGTTATAAGAGACTTTGCGGTTATGAGCTATAAGGCCCTTAAGGATTTATTTATATATATGGTGGGATTACTTAATAATGCGGGTGTTTTTGTGTGGGGGTGGGTTAGAGGGGAAGAGTACTCCTAATAGAACCCTAATTTGGTTGAATAACTCGCTACTAATATCTATATTACTAAGTTGTGGCTGCGAAGTATTGGTTAGACTTGTCCCTAGGAGTAGTGTGAAGCCTCTGCCTTATATCCAACTCTAGTTCCAGCTCCCTAATTTGTACCTCGCTATTAACTCCCCAGTAACACACAGCAGTCTTAATATCCCTCCGCTGTGGCCACTATGGTTGCTCCGAGATTGGTATGATCCTGGACGCGCTGAATAATATTGCGCAGGACATTTGAGATAATGGGGGTAGTGTTCTGGCTAGCTGATATTTATGGCTATTGGAGTTAATTACTGGGATCTCTTGCTAGACTTGTTTATAAGTTGTTATAGTTTCTTAGCTTTCTCCTCTTAAGTATATTTAAAAGTATTTCTTTTTCTAGTTAAATTGGTTGAATTAGTTATAGTATTCTTTATTGTATTAATTATTAAAATCTCTTGTTTCTTACCTAGGATTATCTTCCTTTGTATTTTAGAGGGTTATACTACCTATATATACTAGAGACACTACACCTTAGTTAAGAGAAATATAGGGATAAATTTAATAGCTTATAAGGTGCACAGGCTGTTTAACTAGGGCGTGGAGAGTAGCCACGGAGTAGGGCCGCAGCTACTTGTAACTAGGTGGTAGAGTTGGAGCTGAAGTTAGAGGCAGAGCTGGAGCTAGATCTAGAGCTTCTTAAGGCGTCATTGCCCACTGAGAGCAGCAGGGGTTGGATTAGTAGGGTGGGACTAAATAATAATACTGAAGAAGGTATTGATGGGGAGATTAAAGACCTTCTTAAGGCTAGGGACACTATAACCAGGTTCTTTAGGATAATTAATTAAAAGTTATGAGAGTATATAAAGTTATTTTAGATAACTAGGATATAATAGGTTTAGCTATAATTTTAAGGTAGTGCTGTAGTACTAGAAGTAGTGCGAAGAATAGTGAAATATTATGGAGATTTAATACCCTGACGCGTCGGGCATAATAAAATAAAGTGCCCCTTAGGGTAGCCCAAGCTTACTATAACCTGGCATTTTAGTCAAAGGTACTAAGGCTAATTGGCTATGCCTCGCAGGTATGTACCGGCTAAAGATAAAAGCTCGCACTGCGCCACTCTAAAATTAAGTGCCCTGTAAGTGTTGAATTTTAGGGATGATTTTGATATTGATGATGGAGAGATTAATGGTGTTATTAATTGTATTGTTTATGGATAGTACGCGCAATTTGGCAGCGCCTGCGCAAGCCCCTTTTACGGATCTCGCGCGGCAGTGAAGGGCGGCAGAAACCGCCTACCAAATTTGATAGTAAGACCCCACTCCACCCAACCGATATCCCACCTATCCTGATCGCGTAATTCGGACACATTTTTCCCATAATAATATTAATATAACTTTTATAAATATATTATAATACTATAATAATATTAAACATAAATTCTTTTAAAAATATTAATTAATTTAATATACTAAAATATACTAAAAAATACTTTAATTCTACCTAGGAAGTATTATAGTTTTTCTACTAGAGTAAATTAGTAATAAAATAATAGAAACTATAAAAAGAATAATAGAAAGACTACTAAGATAAATAATAATATATATAATTTAATAAATAATAATTTACTTAAATTAATAAACTAAAATTAGGAATAATAGCCTCCTTATATTCCCTAGGATTCTATGGATTCTATTATTCCTTTTAATAATATTAATAAAAAACTTATAATTTTACCCCTCTCTAAAAAAAGTAATTAGCTTAATTAGTTACTTAATTCTAGTTATATAGTTTTTATTCCTATATCCCTATTATATTTCTTAGTATACTTATATAAATTTACTTAGAGGATTTAAAGATATTACTTATATTAATATAACTAATCTTAGTAAGTTAAGTAAGAAGGTTATTAATAGTACTATATTTAGGGGCCTTCTTTAATTACTTATAGTCTTATAGAGGGAAGTCATTTTAATATAGAGAAAAGTAGTCTTAGTATTAATATAATAGGTAATTATACTAAAATATATAGAGAGGGAGCTCTTAATAACTAAATTAATTTTAAATATAGTAAAGTGAGTACTAGTATTAGAGTTATTAGTACTCTTAATTTTTTTAAGTCTCTTTATAATATTATTATAAATTCCTCTAGTAATTTTATTAAAATCTAAGGTAACACTATTAATATAAGAAGAGATATTCTTAACCTTATCTTTTATAATTTGGATTTAATAATAAATAGTAGGATTAATAATTATAATATTATTAATTATAATAAGAGGGGTAATTAAAAGAAGATTAATATAATTTATAGTAATAAGAGAATTAGTAATAAGATTATTAGTATAATTACTCTTAGTAATAAATAATATAATAAGAATTTAAATATATAAGAGTAGAAAATATAAAGAGGCTTTAAAATTAAGAAATATAATATAAGTTTTCTCATAAGTATCCTAAATATAGTAAATAATATTAATAGAAAATATAAAAGAGGTATTAAGAGTAATTTTATTAAGAAGAGTATAAATTTCTTAGAGGAAATTTTTATTAGAGTAGTAGAGGAATACTTTAGTAGTATAAATCTTTAATTATACTATAAATAATAAAGAGGTTAACTTATTCTTATAAGGGGTTATTTTCTTAGTTTTAATAGAGGTAATAATAACTTTCTTAATATTATTCTCTTTAATATTAGTACTAGTAATTTTAGTAATAGGCTTATTATTCTTAATATTTTCCTTATTAATATTACTAGTAATTTATAGTTTTTCTTTCTCCTTAGTATTATTATTATTCTTAGTAGCCTTAGAGGTATTAATAATAGTAAACTTAGTAGTAGTAGTAGCTTTCTTAGTAGTAGTAGTAGTTTTTTTAGTAGTAGTAGTGGTAATTTTCTTAGTAGTAGTAATATTCTTCTTAGCCTAGGCTCTCTTCTCCTTCTTTTACTAATTATAAAATAATTTCTTTTATTTAACTAGAGTATTAGGTATTTTAGTATTCTTATCATTTCTAATATTAGTAATAGGATTATTAATAACCAGGGCCTATTATTCCTTAGTATACTTTCTAATAATAGGAGAGGAGGACTAAATCTTATTTATAATAGTAATAAATTTAAGGAGACTAGTAGTATTAAAGTAAAAGGTGATAGGGTTATAAAATAGGAATATAAATCTTTTATTATAAATATAGTGAATTTAGGTAATTATATAAGTAAAAATATTAAGAATAAAAACTAGTAATAAGTAGTAGGTAAATATACTTATAGTATTTAAAAAGGTAGGTATAATTAAAATAATAAAAGAGCTAAGAGTAACTTAGTTAAAGACCTCTTAATTATTATTATATAAATATTATTAAAAATAAAGGGAATATTCTTATTAGTAAAGTAAATTTATAGTTATTATTTAAGTATAAAAGAGTATTATTTATTATTATTAAAGGTTTTAATTTATAAGGCTGTAATTCTTTTTAGTAAAAGGGTAAAGGGTATTAAAATTATTAATAGCTTTTTTATATAGAGTAATAAATTATTATAAGGCTCCTAAGTATTCTTAACTAGGCTAAATTCTTCCTATTAAATAAAATACTTAATTTTGGGTTTATAGTATCTCCTAATAATGTGGTACTATATTAAGTATTTAACTTCTTATTCTTTATAATTATTAACTTAAATAGGTTTTAGGGGAGGTATAGCTTAATTATAGGGGTCCTTATTTTGGGCTAGTTTATATAACTAGGCTACTAATAAAGCTAGGAAAATCCTCTAATACCCTGGGATATTTACCTTATATACTAATAGGCTAATTATATATATAATTTTAAATAGTCTTATATATTATAGGGTTTATTTATTATTCTTTTATCCTAGGAGGTAATATTTATAGCCTAGGTATATTTAAACCGTATTATTTATATTAAACTTAATATTAGTATACTTAGAATTATATTTTTCTTTTTATTATATATTAACTATATTAATTAGGGTAATAGTCTTAGTTTAATATATTTCTCTAAGAATATTAAGTACTATTATAGGAGTATTAGTATTTATTATTATAGAGAGAATTATCCTAGGTTAAAAACTAAGTATAACTTTATTTAAAGAGTATTTAATAGTAGCTAAGAATAAGTTATTAAGTATATATTATAATAGGATTAGTATATTTATTTATAGTATCTCTAGGTTTTTTACTATATAAAAGTAAATTATAACTTTAATTATTTAGTTAGTTCTCTTATTTTAATTATTTGTCTAGGTATAATAAGTAGTAGAGAGGAGTAATTTAATATTAAGTAAGTTAAATATTATAGACTAAATAACTAAGATAAATTTTAAATTATAATTACTAATAATTTATTATAGAAGACCCTAATTTAATACTTACTATACTTATAGGAATACTTTTACCTAGTCCTTTATAGTATATATTGAATAGTTAGCTATTAATAGTTACTTTTTTAATAATTTATAGGTCTAGGTGTTTAGGGTATTAAGTATAGAATAGCCTAGTAGAGCCTAAAATAATTCTTTTAAAGAGACCTCTAGTATATTAGTAATAAAGTTAGTTATTATAATATTATAGGGGACTTTTATAGTGGGAATTAGTTAGAGATTTCTAGGGGGTAGCTTATAATTAATTTAATTTTCCTTATATTATGGGTAGAATATAATATATTTTATTATTAATAATTTCTTATTATATATTTAGAGATATACTAGCTCTACTAGTATTTAATTTATACTAAAGTAGTAATTTTAATTATGGGCCTAGTATAGGATCTCTTTTATATAGTATCTTAGGATATAAAGTTACTTTATTTTATTTATTAAGTAGTGAAAAAGTAGCCCTTTCTCTATAGTAATTTATAGTATTACTTTTTATTTTATTAATATTTACTAGGCTTATTTAGTTTATTCTTCTTCCTAGGTAGCTACTTCTAGTGCCTATTACTCTTTTTTAGTTTTCTTAACTTTATAAAAATAAGTAAGAATTTTATTATATTTTAGGTCCTTAGTATAACTTTTTATAATTTTCTTAATAAGGCTAGGGGTAACTAATACTTAAGTAATAGCTAGGCTTTATAGTTTATTAATATAGTAAGTTTTATTATTAAAGTTATTAATATTTATTATTTTAATAAATATATTCCCTTCCTTAAAATTATTTATTCTCCCTAAAACTATAAGAATAGGTAATTAGGATAATATATTAAGAATTATATTAAACTTCCCTAGGATATAGTGGACTTAAAAGTTAAATTATAAAAAGTAGTTAATTATATTTACTAATTAAAGGTTAATTTTATTTAAGTTAAGAGTTCTTAATAAAGAATAAGTAATAATACTATGTATAGTAGTATAATTTATAAGAATTTAAATTAGGTTATAGTTAGATTATATAAGCTTTTTAAGTTTTTTAATAGCTTAAATAAATTCTATAATCTTAGCTTCTATAGCTTAGTACTACTTCTTTATTAGTATTATTACTTTAATAAGAAATAATATAGGCTAGATATAATTTTAAGTAATATTCTTACTTAGGATCCCTTTATTATTCTATAGAATATTTAATTAAAATACTATAAGGCTAAATTCTCCTTTATAAGTATTAACCTTAAAAAAGAGATACTTTATTAAATTATAGTGGTACCTTATAGCCTAGTTATAAAAGTTTACTTAGAGGGTATTAAAAGCCTTAATTTCTTTATTAGTTAATTTAAAACTTACCTTTTAAAACTATTTTATATATATATTATAATTTAGTTTAGTAGGAAGAAGGTTCTTATTATAAAGTTTTATTAAAAGATTAGTTTTCCTTTATTATAAGGGTATAATAATAATATTAAATTATAGAATATCTTTATAGAGTTATTCTACTATTCTAAGATATTTTTTAAGATTAAAGAGATTCTTAGGAACTTAAGTTACTAAAAGACTATAATTTAATTCTTTATTTACTTTATTTTTATTATAGACTATACTTAAATAATATTAGCCTGGGCTTTACTTATACTTACTTACCTAGTCCCCACTTAGTACTCCTCTAGTAGGCCCCTACTAGGCCCCTTATATATAGACTTTTTATTTATTATAGAAAACTTCCCTTTTTCCTCCTTAATTCTAAATAAATAGTATTTTATATACCCTTTAAACTAAATAAGCTTAGGCATAGCCCTTTATATATTTAGAACTTAGTCCTTATTTACTATATAAATAATAATAGAGTTAAGTATAATTCCTAATAGTAAATTACTTAATTAGTAAATTAGGCTCTTAGAATAAATAAGAGTTATTAAATAATATAATAAATAATATAATAGAGGGAATTAATACTCCCTATAAAATCCCTATAAAAGGCCCTCTTATAAATAAATTACTTTAATAGTAATTAGAATACTTTATTAATTCTCTCTATTAGAGAATTATAAAACTAATAAATAAGTTAATAAGAAGGAATACTATTACCTTAATAAGCTACCTAGTACCTCCCTAAGTACTTATATTTACTACTCTCCCTATAATAGAGAATACCCCAGCCCTAATATTAATTATAACTCCTATTATATAAGTAATTAAATACTCTACTTCCCCCCTAATAATTACTTACTATTAAAAGCCCTTACTCCTCCTATTAAAGTTCTTAAGTAAATAAAAAGAGTACTAAATTTAGGCTTAGTAAATAAAACCTAAATTTAAAATTAATAAATACTTTTATAATAATAATTTTAAATATTAATACTTAATTAATACCTATTTAAATATTAATCCCTAATAAATAATTAAAACTTTTTATGTAATAAGGAGTTTAAATAATATTTATAATTTAAATATATTTATAATATATTTAAATTAAATATATTTAAATTTAAATAATTAGCTCTAAGTAATAATTTAATTATAGGGGCTCTAATAAAAGAATAATAAAAGACTTACTACCTTTCTTCCCTATTTTAAAATCTTTTTAGTAGAGACTAGTAAATATAATTAACTAAATATAATTTAAATTTCTCTCTTAAAGGCTACCTTAGTACTTTATTTAAAGAAGCTCCTAATTACTATAGAGCTCTCTATAAAATATAGTAAATAACTTATAAAAATCTAGAATATTCTATAAAAGTTTAAATATATAAAGGGATTAATTAATTATTACCTAGTACTTTATTATAGGACTACTAATTATAATACTAATAGGAATATTATAATAATTAACTTTATAACTAAGTAATATAATTACTAGGACTTTATAAAGTCTCTCTCTTCTATTAATAATAATTTAAAGTATTAGAGAAACCCCTATAAGTACTATAATTATAATAAGGTAGGTTATATTTAATAGAATTATTTAAACTAGAAAAAGAATACTCCTATAAGAGTCTTAAAAGTTAAACTACTTATAAATAATATAAATAAAGACCTAGGGAGTAATAATAACTTCTTAAATAATAAGGAGTTAGGAAAAGAGTAACTCTAGTATAAAATTAAGTACTAGGGCTAACCTAAATAAAAGTCTAAGAATAGAGAGAGTAATAAAAGTAAGAATAAAAGAGTAATTAGTAATTAGCTATTATTTAAATAAGAATTAATAGAGGCTATATTATTTATATATTAATTAATACTAGTTATAATATATATATTATTATTAATACCTCTCTTATAAAGAGACTCTACTTATTACTTATTAATAGGAGAAAGAGAAAAATAAGGGAATATATTACTAGGCTATTACTTAATAATACCTAGGGAATTATTATTCTAACCCTAGAAATTAATAAGTAAATATATAAGGTTTATACTTATATAATTAAAGGCCTCTATTCCCTCCTATATTTTAATAAGCCTTAAATAGAGAATAACTAAGTAGTTTATAATACTAGAGCCTAATAAATAATCTATAGGAAAGTAAGTATAATAGCTTACTTAGAGTACTAGGAAGAACCTATAAATCTTTAAAAAATCTAATTAGTCTATTTACTAGGGGTAAACTCCTTTATTTTCCTATACTAGTATATAATTAAAACTAATAAGGAGGTACCTACTACTTACTAAGTAATATTTATAAGCCTAAAGAATATTAAAAAGGCCCTAGTATTAAAAAAGCCTATTAATTCTAGGAATTATATATTAATATATATTCTTAAGGAGTTCCCTAATTTATTTTAACCTAATATAACTTACTAATTACTCTTTATTTACTCTAATATAAATTATAAAATTCCCTTAATTTTAAATAAAAAGGGCTATATACTAGAGCTCCCCTAGGGGCTATTATATAATATATTAAGAGAAGAGTTTCTTATACTAAAGAAGACTTTAGAGAACTTACTAAATAAGGGCTTTATTTATTATGGGCTGGGCTACGCCCAAGCCACTATATCTACGGACTGCGCCCGAATGCACACAAAAGCCGCGAGCCCTAAGTAGGCCACACAATACTCGTAGATATATCGCCGGAGAAGTTACACAGGGAACTTCCCTTTTCCTTAGCTTAGATTCTATTAATTAAGGCACCCTTATATTACATAAACTTAGACTCTACTCTTTATATATTTAAGCTTAAAAATATAAATATACTTACTAATTATACTATATAATAAATAGTATAAATTATATAGAACTTATAATAACTAGGTAAAATTTAGTAATATTAAGTGAGAATTCTATAGTAGTCTTATATACCCTAATAGAGATAATAACTACTATTAATAACTAGTTAATAATAATAGAGGCTATTATAGCTACTATTACTACCTCACTATAACTACTAGTAAGCGCTATCCTAGTAATACTACCTAAAAGTATAATAATTTATTAGAAGTCTTTACTAAATCCCTTAAAATTTATAGGCTAATAGGATAAATACTCTTCCTAGGCTATTTAAATATATAATAAATTAGTAATAAATTAGTAGTTCTTTAAAAGTAATAGGGAGTAATTTTACCTAATTTACTCCTATTTAAATAATATTATATAAAGAGTTATATAAGTCTATTATAAATTAAGTAGACTAGGGGGTAATTAAAACTTAATAACTTTATAAAGTATTTTAATATAACCTACTTAGACTTAAGTCTTATATAATAATTAATAAGTTAGTTATTAGAACTTAAAATAAAAAAGAGTAAGAGTTTTACTACTTTTTTATTATAGTTTAAGTACTTATTAGCCTAAGTAAGAGGAATATAATTTAATATAACAATTCAAATTAACTTCCTATAATAAGCCTTAATTTATAATTTTATGGATTAATTTATTATATAAGGAGCCCCTATAAATTACTAGGAGTTTATAGTTATTATATAGAATATTACTTAGAAATAGGAGGAGATAAGTTATATAAGAATTACTTAAGTTATTAATTATCCTACTAGCTTAAAACTAGATTATAATAGTAATATATAAATAATTAGCTCTGTGTAGGCTGTGAAGCCTGTGGCTGGGTTATTAGTACCCTGCGAGGAGAAATAAAAATATTATAATTATTATGAGGTTAGGTATATTTAGAGAAATTATCTAAATAAGAAGGGAGTTTATATAGTAATTATAGTAATTATAGTATTAAAGGTTACTAATAATAATAATAAGAATAAAGAGGAATTAGATGTTAACTTAGGAAAAAAGTAAACCTATTATAAAATTAAGTAATAGGTATAAAGGAAGATTAAGTAGGCTAGAAGGCCTTTATATAAATATATAATATAAGTAGACTTTTTATAATAATAATTATATAGACTAGTAAAAGCTAATATATTAATATATTAATAAATACTAGATATAATTTTTATACTATTATTAACTTTTAGTTTACTTACTAGCTCTAGTTATTATATATTAATATTATAAAGTAGAAACTTTATAAGTTTATAAATAACTTATAAAAGATTACCTTAAAAAGAGTAATTATATTTAATATAGAGATAAGTAATTATAATTAGAGAATTTATACTTATATAATATAAAGCTTAAATATAGATTTATTCCTAGGGAAATTTTAATTTAAGGATAATAAGGTAGTATATAATGTGGATAAAAGGTAAATATTCTATAGAAAAGGAGGAGTAATTATATTATTTATAATATAAGAAGAGATAAGCCTAGTATATAATATTTAAGTAACTTATATACTTAATACTATCTTATTTAGGGTTATTTATTATTGGATCTTATATTTAAATAAGGTAATTTTACTATTATTAGTAGTTTTAGTAATTTAAGTAATTAGTTTAGTAAATATTAATAAGGTATTATAGAAAATAAACCTAAAACTAAGTAATAATACTATAATAATTATATAAGTACCTAACTATATTAAGTAGGAATATATAAACCTCTTTAAGCCTTTAAAGGTATACTCTATATACTCTTACTAGTTTAATTTTAACCTTAAAATTAACTTTAAGTAGAATAGTTAGGGTAAGGAGTTTTTATTACTATGGGGACTCTTATATAGGATATTATGTGAGGAGCTTTTAGTACTTTAGAAGGCTTTAAATAACCTTCTTAATAAGGGGTTTATTTAAGTTAATAATTTAGTAATAGGTATACTAGTATTATTTATTAAAAAGCTAGGTAGTGGGATTTAATTCTATATGGACTATTATATACTTAATATAATTACTAAGTAGGATTATTATACTCTGCTGCTTATTACTAAGATAATTTAATATATAGGATTTGTAAAGTAGTTTATAAAATTAGATATAGTAGCTACTTTTTATAAAATATATATTATAGAAGGTAATAAGGAGAGAACTACCTTTTAAACTTATTATAAGCTATTTAAATAATTAGTGTACTTATTTAGACTTATAGGTGCCCTAGTAAACTTTTAGTAGTATATTAATAAGTTACTTTATAAGTTCCTTAATAACTTTATAATTATATATATAGATAATATATTAATTTACTTAAGTAGGTTAAAGGCTAATTATAAAGTAAAAGTCCTCTAGGTTCTTAAGTAGTTAAAGGAAGTTAGGCTTAACCTTAACCCCTCTCAGTATAAGTTTTTAATAAAAACTATTAAATATATTAAATTTATTTTCTATATAGGCTGTGGGATTATATATAACCTAGAAAAAATCTATATAATAATAGAATAGCTAGTATTTATTATAATTAAGACTATAAGGAGTTTTCTTGGATTTATTAATTTTTATTATATTTTTAT
>JAXISO010000603.1:0-16179 GCA_036785465.1 Colletotrichum agaves | reverse complement strand
GTACTATTCCTCCCTAAGTAATTTATAATACTAGAATTATAGAATTCCTATACTAACTTTATTCTAAACTTATTTAGGGGGTAATTTATATTATTATTACTAGGAACTTATAATCTCCCCTAAAATACTAGTTTACTTAAAGTATTTATTTTATATTTTATAATTTATATTTTAAAATAGAGGTTTAATAGGAAACTATAATCCCCCTAGTAAATAGTTATATAAACCTACTAATACTAAGTATTCTTCCTTATAATATAATTCTAGAGTTTTTAGAGATTAAACTTACTATTAAAAATCTAGGTATTATTAACTCTTATATAGCCTACTTAGAGCCTACTAAGTTAAGTACTATTAGGGATAACCTAAATTACCTACCCCTATTATTAGTTTTTATTCTAGCTCTTAGGGGTATTTTACTCCTAATATAAGAGAGTATTAGGAATTACTACTTAGGTACTAGGTTAGTATTTAAAATAGAAGTTATACTTAGCTAACTCCTTAACTTATTAACTCTACCTTTCTATGAGGTATTACTTCTTTATAAAGTACTTAAGACCCTTATAATTTATAAATACTTTAAACCTCCTAGTACTCCCTAACTTTATTCTCTATATTCTTAAATAGAATAATACTATTAAAAGTTCCTTATTATAAATAAAGTAGTTATACTTAGTAGGGGAGAGGTATTATAAGTAGAAAGCTACTAAGTACCTAGTACCTTACTTATTTTCCTAAGTTAATATACCTCCTAATATAAAACTAGAGCAATCTATTTCTATTATTATTAAAGTATTTAAGTTAAACTAGTAGAGTACTAGTTTTATTATAAAGAGCCACTTTAGTTCCTAGAATACTTATTATTACTCTAATACTTATTTAAAGGGAGTATTCTTCTTTATTAACTTTATTAATAACTCTATAATTATATTATACTAAAGTATAAAGACCTTATAGTAATTAATAAACCTAAGAAAACTTTAGACCCCCTTAAGAGTTACTAGGGGGAATTAATTAATAATTATAGCTAATTTCTTAGGATTATAGAAAATACCCTCTCCTATAGTTACTATAAAGTCTATATACTTAACTTTAATAATAGAGAATTCATACTTTTTAAGGTCTAATTATAACCTAGTAACTAAGAAGTAGCTAAGTACCTAGTAAACTTTATCCTTATAATTACTCTAGAACCTATTAAAGTAAATTAAAATATTATTTATATAAGTTATAATAAAATTATTTAGGAATTAGTAGAAGTAGGTATTAATATATTATTAGAAAGTAATAAATACCCTAATAAGGCTAAAGAGGCAAACTACCTATTTAAATAACTTATATTTTATTTAGAAGACTATTTTTTCCTAGTTAACTTTATTAATTTTAATTTTATAAAAGGCTATAATTATATTAAACTTAGTATACTATTTTATAGTAATTACTCTTTAGAGGGTCTCTAAAATTAAGGGTAATAAGTATTAGTCTTTCTTAGTAATAGTATTTAGGGCCTAATAATTTATATAGAAATAAATCCCTCCTCCTAGCTTCCTAATAAAGAGTACTAGGGCCCCTATAATAGAGCTACTAGCTTTAATAAAGCCCTTATTTAGTAGGTTCTCTAAAGTCTTCTTTAATATAAGAAGCTCCTCTCTTAATATATTATATAGTAGCCCCTAGGGGAACTCTAGTATATAGCTCTTCTTATTTAGAATTAAAGGGATTTTATAATTTATATTAGAGTAAATAGGGAGTAATTAGTAAACTATATTAAATTAGAATAAATTAGGGAACTTTTTAAGAATATATATTAGTATATAATCCCTAGAATTAATAGGCTTCTTTAGTACTAGGGCCTTCTTAATATTCTTTAAGCTTATAAATATTACTTAGTAGGTAGTAGGTATCTCCTTACTAGCCTTAATTACGCGCTAATATAGGAAAGTAAAGGAGTTCACTCTTAATAAGTAGACTAATTAAATCTCTTAAAGACTTATAAGTTCCTTTTAGTACTCTAAGTAAATTATTATACTTACTTTTCTATAGGTTATTTATTAGGCTCTAGTATTATAAATTATTTAGTTATTCTCTATTTAAGGCTTATTAAAGTATAGGAGGGAATAGAGGCCTTTAATTATATAAGTATAAACCTTCTATATATACTTATTAATCTCTAGAATTAGAATAGTAATCCCCTAAGTATTATTAAGTAATAACTTAGTAATATAACCCCTTATTTTCCTCTTCCTTTTATTAATAAGTAATAAATAGAGTCTTTTTATAAGGGAGGTATTAATAATAATATATATATTATAATTAGTATTAATTAGTATATAAATAATATAGCCTCTATTAATTCTTATTTAAATAATAATTAATTACTAATTACTCTTTTATTCCTACTTTTATTACTCCCTCTATTCTTAGACTTCTACCTAAATTAGCCCTAATACCCAATTTTATACTAGAGTTACTCTTTTCCTAACTCCTTATTACTTAAGGGGTTATTATTACTCCTTAAGTCCTTATTTATATTACTTATAAGTAGTTTAACCTTTAAGACTCTTATAAAAGTATTCTTCTTTTAATTTAAATAATTCTACTAAATATAGCCTATTTTATTATAATTATAATACTTATAGGGGTCTCTCTAATACTTTAGGTTACTATTAATAGAGAAAAAGAACCTTATAAAGCCCTAGTAATTATACTACTTAACTATAGAGCTAGTTATTATAATATTTTTATTAATATTATAATTAGTAGTTTTATAGTAAGGTACTAAATAATAATTAATTAATTCCTTTATATATTTAAATTTTTATATAATATTTTAAACTTTTATAAATTATTTACTATACTTTATAGGGAGCTTTATAATAATTAAAAACTCCTTTAAATAAAATACTAGGGTAGTCTCTAAGAGAGAGATTTAAACTATATTTAACTAGTTATATTTACTAGTCTCTATTAAAGTCTTTTTAAAATAGGGAAAAAAGGTAATAAGTCTCTTATTATTCTTTTACTAGAGTCCCTATAATTAGGCTACTATTTAGGGCTAATTATTTAAATTTAAGTATATTTAATTTAAGTATATTATAAATACTTCTAAATTATAAATACTACCTAGACTCCCTATTATATAAAAAGTTTTAATTACTTACTAGGGATTAATATTTAAATAAGTATTAATTAAGTACTAATATTTAAAGTTACTATTATAAAAGTACTTATTAATTTTAAACTTAATTTTTATTTACTAAGTCTAAATTTAATACTCCCTTTATTTACCTAAGAACTTTAATAGGAGGGATAAGGGCTTTTAGTAATAAATAATTACTAGGGGGGAAGTAGGGTATTTAACTACTTATATAATAAGAGTTATAGCTAGTATTAATACTAGGGTATTCTCTATTATAGGGAGAGTAATAAATATAAATACCTAGGGAGGTACTAGGTAACTTACTAAGATAATAGTATCCCTTCTTACTAGCTTATTTATTAGCTCTATAATTCTCTAGTAGAGAGGACTAATAAAGTATTCTAACTATTACTAAAGTAATTTATTTATAAAAGGGCCTTTTATAGGGATCTTATAGGGAGTATTAGTTCCCTCTATTATATTATTTATTATATTATTTAATAATTCTTATTTATTCTAAAAGCCTAACTTACTAATTAAGTAATTCACTAATAGGGAGCTATACTTAACCCTATTATTATTTATATAATAAATAAGAATTAAATTCTAAATATATAAAGGGCTAGGCCTGGGCTTATTTAGCCTAAAGAGTACACAAAATACTATTTATTTAAAACTAAGGAGGGAAAAGGGAAATTTCCCATAATAGATGAAAAGTCTACATATAAGGGGCCCAGTGGGGGCCCACCAAAGGAGCACCGGGTAGGGACCGGGTGAGTAAGCACGGGCAAAGCCCGGGCCAATATTATCCGGGCATAGCCCGTAATAGTTACTTAGTATTCTTATAAGGGCTTCTTTATTAATTATACTTTATAAGTTATAATATTAAGTCTCCCCTTTAAAGGTCTTATTCTTAAGACTTAATATAAATAAATAATTAGTTCTAAATTAGGGATTTATTAATTATATTTCCTAATTCTTTTATAATACTAATATTATATTAGGTTGTATTTAAAAGTCTAAGTTTTAAAGGACTAAAACTAAGGATTTAGAGTATTAAGCCCTTTTAAATTTTATAGAATCCTAATTCTTATTAGTAAATATACTATATACTTATTACTTTTATATAAAATTTATATATTAGTTTAATAAGGGTTCTTTTTATTATAGTACTTATATTATAGTAAAAAAATCTTATAATAGTATTCTAGTAGTATTTACTTATAAGTTCTAACTTTTTAAGTATATTTTATTATTTTTTAATTTTCTAAGTAGTTTATAAATTAAATACTTAGTAAAAGGAGTAGAATATAAAGGAGGAAAAAATAGGGGAAGAGTTTATAGCTTTTTATACTTAATTTATATATTTATAGGTAGATATAGTAATTATAGTTAATTATTTATTATATATTTATACTATTAGGAAAAAAGTTTATAAGTATTAGAAGGAGACTTTTTATAGGGGAATATAGGAAATAAATAAAGTGAATAATATTCTTCCTATATTAAATACTTATAAGTAGGGAATTATAGGTAATTTATAGTTTATAAGTATAAAGAATAATTTATTTTAACTATTATTTAGTATTAGTAATGAGTTTACTAATCTAGGTTTATTAGTTCTTAATAGTAACCTAAATTCTTCTTAAGCTCCTATATTCTTAAATAAGTAATAAGTACTTATTTCTTTATTATTAATAATTATTAATTCTAGTATTATTATTTTTTATCTTTTATATTCTTAAGGTATAATACTAATTCCTATATATTATTCTTATATTTATAATTCTTTTATTTAATAAAGTATTATATTTTTTTTTCCCTTCTCTTAAATATAATTAATAATTTATTCTACTTTATATTCTTATTTTAGTTTAACTTTAATATAGTTTTATATTTCTATACTATATAGTACTTTCTTAAGTAATAAAATATAAAAGACTAAATAATACTTTATTATATTTAGTAATAAAAATTCATAATTAACTAATAATTTCTTCTTAATAATTCTAAATAATTTAAGTTTTTTATAATTTAATTTATTACTTAGTTATTTAGTTTTAATATTTTATTAAATAAGGTAAATATTATCTCCCTCTTTTAAAGTTAGTCTCTTAATTCTAGTTTTATTAGTATATTTTTATATATATTATTATATAAATTTAAGTTCCTTAGGTAATTTATTCTAAATTTCCCTAAGTTTATTAATATTTACTATAGTCTTAAGTACTACTAGGCTTACTCTAGGTTCTTTATAAGTAATTAGGTTAAATTTATAATTTAGATAAAATAGTAATTCCTTTATACTTTTTCTTATTAAATTATTATAAGTAAACTAGGTTATTAATAATAATAAGACTTAATTATTTTATTAATAATTAATATAATAATATAAGTAGATTTTTATAATTTAATTAATTTGTTTTATTTATTTACTAGTTTATAGGTAGAATATTATTAAGAGTTTATAATTAGCTCTTAGTTATAAGATTAAAGATTTCTAAAACTTAGATATAAATAGTTTATTTCTATTTAATATAATTTCTTTTAGTAATTTATATTAATTAATAATAATTCTAAGGAATATATATATAAGGTTTTTAATTATACTTAATTCTATATATAGTATAAAATAAGTATATTTAGTAAATTAATTAATAATAATTAATATATTATTAAATTATACTTTAATTATTAATTCTTTAAACTTTAGTAATTTAATAATAAAGTCTAGTGAAATTAATTCCTAGGGTACTATAAATATTAGTAATAATTAAATAAGTCCCTAAAGTTAGTATTAACTAAGTTTACTTCTAGTATAAGTTTTATAATTCTTAATTATTAAAGTTATTTTTTATTATATAGTTATTTTATTATAGTATTATTAAATATATTTTTATATTTTAGTTATACTTTAGTATTTATATACTAGGGTAGAGTATATTTCCCTAATAGTCTTAGGAAGTATTCTTTTAATTATATTAATATTACTTCTTTTAATTATTATTAAAAATTTAATTATAAGTATAAAGTTTTTATTGTCATTTATTTTAAGAATAATTTATATTTCTTCTAGTACTAGTATATTATAATTTAGTCTTTAGTTAAAAGTATTAACTCTTTTATTCTTTATTCCCTTATAATAGATAATTTTAAAATTATATTTTAATAGAAATTCTAATTATTAGATTTATTATTTATTTAGTACTTTTAAAGTTATAAAGTAGGATATATTTTTATAATTAGTATAGATTTTTATTAGGTATTTTATTTTTAAGAGTTATAGTCTTTATTTTTTAAATACTTTAATAATTATTATTAATTCCTTATTATAGATTTAGTAATTAAGTTCTAATCCACTAAATTTCTTTAAAAAGAATATAATTAGTTAAAGTTTTCCTTTTTTATTTTATTATTTAAGTTATATTCTAAAGGTGAAATTAAATATATTAATTTCTAGTTTAAAAGGCTTATTAGGGTCTAGAATATAAAATATTATATTCTCTTTTATATATTACTTAATTTTATTAAAGTCTTATTAGTATTTTATTATTTAATTAAAGGTTTAATTCTTCTTAGTGAGATCCTAGAGTCTTTTATTAGTATTAGTATAGTTTTTAATAAATTATTAATAGAAATTAATAAATCCTAGGAATATTTATATATTTTTAATATATATAAGTATTAGTTATTTTATAATAATATTAATTTTCTTTTTTAATATTTATATTACTCCTAGAGTAATTATAAATCTAAGGTATTTAATTTCTTATTTATAAAAGTTATTTTTCTTAGATTTAATTAGTAATTTAATATTTTAGAGTACTTAAAGAATTTAATATATATATTCCTTATATTCTTTAAGTATTTTTAAGAAAATAAAAATATTATTAAAATAAATAATTATATAATTATTAAGGTATTATTATAAAATATTATTAATTATTAATTAGAATATTATAAATATATTTATAAATTTAAAGAGTATTATAAATATTTTAAAATATTCTTATTTTATTTAAAATATTATTTTTTATTTATTTTTTTTATAATATTAATTAAATAATAAATCTTTTTAAAATTAAATATTATAAATTATTATATTTTATATAAAAAGTTTTATAATTCTAAAATAAAAGGTAATAAATAATAATTCTTAATAATAATTATAGGTTTTACTAGAACTGGATCCAGTATACATTTAGAGATAAATCAAGGCAACAGTCATATATATACAAAGGTATTACAGTAGATAGGTTGAGGAGAGAAAAAGAAGCTATTATGAAGGGGGAGCCCTGGAGGGGAGATATATCACGGCAGGGTAGTCACATAAGCCGAGGCTTATATAACCTCACTATTATGGGCTCCTGGGTACTAGGCCTTAGGAGGCCTAGTAGGCTGGGCCTTCGGCGGCCCAGTGTATTAGGTAAATATCCTAATACTAGTAACTTTTACTTTTATACTATAATTCACCCAAAATTCACTACTCTTATATATATAAATTAAATAATAATAAATAATTAAAAATAATTAAATTTATTTATTAAATTCCTTATTACTTATTTATCCAGGTAACTTATTCTTCTATATAAATTATAATTATATTTATATTAACTAGGTAGTATAGGGCGGTATTAGGTGAGGCCTTTATAAAGGTATTTACTAGGTTATTTTTATTATTAACCTAGTGGACTTCGGAGAGCTCACACTACTTATATAACTAGTAGAGGGCCATAATATTAATTATAAGGCACTTCTCCTTTATAGTACTAAGCTTTATAAGGTATTTATATAGTAAGTATAAGTCTATATATATTACTATAGGGATAGCTTTAGTAATATATAGCTTTACTATGATTTAGTGGAGAGTAGTGGAGATTATAAAGGCAAGGTTAACTCTAATAACTATAGTATAAATCTTATTAGTTAATATACTATAGATAATTCTCTTATACTTTATTAAGCTATAGTAGAGAATATTCCCTTTTAGTATAAAGATAGAGTTATTTATTATTTTATTAATTAGAATAATAATATAGCCTAATTGTGAGGTTAGATTATAATTATTTATAAAAGATTTATTTATAAATATAAAAAGTTTTATAGAGGGTAGTAATAGTAAAATAAATATAAGAATATAATTTAGGTTTACTTTAAGTTACTAGAGGTACTTATTAAGGGCTATAATATACTTATTAGTGGGGTCCTAGTACTAAGTAGTAGTGGATAAATTAAAGTAGGCCTTGAATTAGTAAATTAAGATAATATAGGCTCTATGGGCTCTTTATTCTATATATTACTACTTTTTAGAGTTATTCTTAATATTAATAGTATTAATTTTAGTACTTTAGCCCTTTTAATAAAGTGTAATACTCCCACTAGGTAATAATAAGATAGTACTACTATTAAATATAATGGGAGTACTAAGTAAGAGTCTCTCTTTAGGCTTAATTATAAACTTAGCTTTTATTAATTCCTCCTCTTTAAGGGCTAAAAATAATTTAGTAAATAAATTAATAGTATTATTAATTTATATACTAATAATAATAAAGTAAGGGCTTAAGTTAGAGGTAATAAGGAGGTAGGGGTTAAAAGTAAAGGAGATTATTTATAACTTATTTTAATAATAGGTATTATATATAGCCTACTAATAAGTACCAACTTTAATAATCCTATAGAGAGGCTTTATAATTTTTATAATAGTGCTAAGAGGGTATTAATTATAGATTTAGTTAGGGAGGTAGGTGTAAATATTATGAGTTAAAGTTATTTAAAATTGGATATAAGTCTAGGTAATATTCCTAATCCAAAGTAAATAATTACTACTAAGAAAGGGGGTAATAATTAAGAATAAATATAAACTATAATACTAAATAGTAGGTAATTAGGTTAATATTTTATATTTCTTAGTATTATTAATATTATAAATAATTAAGTAGGACTTCTTAAATAGAATTATAATTTTATTTTTAATTTTATTAATTATTTAAGAGTAAAATAAGTAGTTATATTACTTAGAGGGATTAAATATTTTAAAGTAAAATACCTTATACTCTAAAAGAGTATTAATTTCCTTCTCTTATAATTTCTAAAAGGGGAGGCTATTATTAGTAATCTTATTATTCTTATAAAGTTTAATAAAGAGAGCTAGATTAGCCTTCTCCTTAAGTAATAAAAATACTTAGTAGTTAGTCTCCTATTTAAAAATATTAATAATTTAGGAGGTAGTAGTTACCTTATAAGGGCAACTTTAAGAGTATTTAGTAGTAGCAAGAGTGGGAGTAGGGCTAGGGGCAGGGCTAGGATTAGGAGCAGGCTTAGCTTTGGGGGTAGAGCTAGAAATAGGATTAGGGTTAGGGGCCTTATCCAGGGGAGTAGGAAGGGTAGTGGAATTAGTAGCTTTAGGATTATTCTAATTCTTATAAAATAGCTTTATTATTGTAGTAGGAAAATCCCTAGGGCCTTAGGGTAAATTAATAGTAATTATTTTACCTGAAATAGTAATTAGATAGTAAGGGCCTTATTATTTATCTTTCTCGTGATAAATATGGACAAGGAATTAGAGGGGGAGAGTAATAATATTATTGGTTGTAGGGCCATTTTGGGTAAAAAGGGCATTTATAATTTTATACTTTATAGTCTCCTTTTAGAGATTAGTTATTATATTATAAATAGTCTTAGTTTAAGTAGTAATATTAGAGGGAGAGGTAGAGTTATTATTAATATAGGGGTAAGTATTAAAGATAAGGAGGGTTGGAACTAAGTTATTAAGCCTAGTAGTATTATTAATAGCCTTAATAGTTATTTAGAGGACTAGTAGAGGCTAAATATTTAGGAGTTCCTAGTAAATAATAGTATAGGCCTAGTAGAGAGGGCTATAATAGTACTTAGTCTTACTAATTTAGTAGTGGGCTTTAATTAGGACTACCTTTATAATTGTAGTTATAAATTAAGTACTCTACTTAAATATTTTAGTAGTAAAATTAAGGCTAATATTAATAATAATATAATTTAGAGGGCCTTAGTAAATATAAATTTAGTAGAGGTAGAGAGTCTCCTATATTATTTTAGTAAATAAATTACTTAAAAAGTATACTATATTAAAGCTTATAGTAATATTAATAATATGGAGAGTTACTTTACTCTTAAGGTATAAAATATTATAAATAACTTTATAATTAAAGTAAATATTATCCTTTAGTATAAATTTAAAGTAATAGGGAGCTCTAGTATTTATTTAGCAGTATTAGCAGACCTTTATTAACTACTTAATTATAACTGTATAAATAGAATAGCCGGTGTACTAGAGGAGAATAGCTAACTTTACTATAGAGGGGTAGCTAAACTAATAGTAGAGCTGGTATAACTCTATATTAGTTAAAAAGCTACTATAAATAAAAGTTTACTTATTATTTAGTAAAGGTTAAGTATAGCTCTATTTATAAATAATTAGAGTAATAATTTTATTCTAAAAGAAGTAATTATGGAGGTTATTAAAATAAATACTTAATTAATTTATATTCTTTAAATAAAGTAAAAATAGTATATTAGAGAGTACTATATGAAAAATTATCTTACTAAAGACTATTAGAATAGTAATAGTACTAGAGGAGTTCTTAAAGGAGCTATTATTAAATTAAACTTATACCTAGTTAGTAGTAATTATATTAATTAAGATAATTAGTTTTATTTATTATAGGGCTATAATTTATTATTAGCTAGTTATTAAGACTCTAGTAGTACTTAAATTAAGTATAATGCCCTAAAAAACTTCCTCTGAATAATAGTTATTTAGTATAAATAGCTAAGTAGGAGTTAAATTTCTAAGTAGGATAAGTTGAGCTAATTTAGGCGTGGGGATCTTAGGGCTAGTAGTAGGGTCAAAACTTATAACTATATAGAAAGTTACCTAATTTAAGAGGGTTTTAGTTAGCTTAGTATTATTAATTATGAAGGGAGATTTAGTGTAATAAGTAGTAAAGTTAAATAAATCTAAGTAATTCTCCTATTAATAACTTTAGAGGTATTATTAGACTTTATTATTTATATTAGGTTTATTAAGTTTACTATTATTATTAGTATTATTATTATTATTCTTAAAATACCTTAAAAAGGTAGAAAATTTATCCTTAGTAATATTTTATGAGTACTTAGATTTAAATTTATTAAAGTTATTAGCCTATTTAGCTTTAGAATACTTCTAACTATGGTAACTAAGTTTTCTATAAATTTAATATTACTTAATATTATTATAGTAATTACTGCGATTTAATGGGGGGCGCTGAGAGTAATTTTAGGGTATAGAGTAATAATTATTACTCTAATTATAGTGAAAGTTGTAATTACTACTACTCCGAAAGTATTAATTTATATAGAATTAGTTAATTTTCTTAATATTCTTATTATTAGTAGGGAATTAGTTAATATTTTTACTTATTCTTAAAGTTATATTAATAGTACTTTAAAGGGAGTTATATAATTCTTAAATACTAGTTAGAGGTTTATAGAGTACTAACTTATACTCCCTAATACCCTAATAGGCCTTAATAAATTTATTATATAATACTACTTTATTTTAAAACTCCGGGCCTAGTACTAGCTTTAGTATTATGAGTGTTTTAAATAATATTTTGAGGACTTTTGATTTGGGCTTGTTAGGATACTAGTGAATAAGATTAAGTAGAGTTATATTAATCTAGAGGGTCTTATTAATAAGGTAAAACTCCTTATTTTTGAAGTAGGCCTTTATATTATTAACTATTTAATTAAAGGGGGGGAGAATAATTATACTTATAATATTATAAAAATAAAAGTCTTAGGCTTTACTTTTTAGTATTAATAAGAAGGCTTTACTATATTATAGGTAGTTAATATTAACCTTAGTATAGTAATCCTAGAAAATAGTAAGCTTTAAATCCAAGATATTCATAAGCCCACTACTATATTTGAGGTTATTACTACTATAAAATTTAATTAAACTCTTAAGTTAGTAGGTAGTAGGAGACTTATAAGGCTAGTAGGTAATGCGAGACTAAGTAGAGAGGGGTAAATAAGGTCTAAGTAGCCTAGTAGTAGGGTAGTAATTTTTCTTAAGAATAGGGGTGTTTTGAGATATACCCTAGGGATCTAAGGTAAAGGTTTAAGTGAGAGAGGGAGTTTTTACTAAAATCTTAGGAGGTTGAGTAGAGAAAGAGAGATCTCAAGGGGGATTCTAAGTAAAAGTAATAAAAGAGGGTAGAGGCTCTATAAGATTCCTATAGAATTTAGGGTCTTTAGTAATCTAAGTAATAATAAATAGAATAGTTTTTTAAATAGAGGTAATATTATTCTTAGTTTATAAGTAAAAATTATTTTACTTAAGAGTTTTAATAATCCTAATTTTAATTATTATTCCCTAGGTAGAGGGAATAAAAACTTTATTTTATATAAGTATTTTATAGAGAGTTTTTACTATATAGGGGTTAAGGTAATTAAAAATAGGGAAATAATTCTTAAAGTCTAATTAAAAATTAGCTAATAACTACTTACTATATATATTATACTTAGTATAGTAATTAATAAAGAAGATAATAAAATTAGTAATTTTGGGGGGATTTATTTTATTACTCTTAAAGGTAGTAATTTAACTATATATACTTAGGTTAATAAGGCCTTTAAAATTTTCCAGGATAGGTATCCGGCTACTTTAGTATAGGGCTAGTAAAGCTAGGTAGAATTTAAAGACTTTAGATATTTTATTAATACTTAAGGCTCTTCTCCTAGCTTAGCTTGGGGCTTGTTAGATGCGCTTGTGTGAAGTAGTGTTCTTCTTCAGGGTAGCCGCCTTAAACTCTAATAGAGTAGAATTCTTATAATTCTTATAGTTAAGTAGCTTTTTACTAGGGGTTTTAATTAATATATATAAGTAATTAAAATAATATTAAGATAATAAGGGTAAAATAGGGGAAATAGAGAATAAAAACAATACTAATAGGGTAATAGTATAGAGTCTTAAATTATAGTGAGTAGTAGGTTAGTGGGAGCTTTTAGAGATTTTAATTTTTAGTAGTAATTATAATTATTTAACTATAAAGAATTATTATTACTCTAAGTATTTAAGAAGGGTAATAAAGAGTTAATTTATAATAAAATAAAGCTTAAAATAAGGCCTAAAATAAAGAAATAGAAAATAAAAGAGTATTTTAATAGGGATATAACTCTCTAGTAGCCTAATAGTAATTCTATAGTAGATTTATTAAAGGGATTTAGTAGTGGATTTACTAAGGAATTTTATAGTACCTTCTTAGGTTATAAGGCTAAGGGTAGTATTAAGAGGGGTTTATAAATCTAAACTAGGGTAGCTACCTTAGTATTAGCCTTTATTACTGGGTTATTATTATTGTGGCTTAATAATTTATAAATAGAATAAGAGGAGTTATTATTAAACTCTAGTTTAATAAAGTTAGTAGTGTGATAAGAGATAAAGTGTATAAATAGGTAGGGGTAATATATAGAGGTAGGTTTTAGTAGTAGAAAATAGCTGAGATAATAGGCTTAAATAATAGTATAAAAGCTAAGTTTGAGGGTAAAAAATAAGCTTAAAGAGAGGGTGGAGAGTAAGTTTAGAGGGAGCTAAAAGTAGGTAATGGTTTTATATAAGGTGGGAAGAGTAGAGGGTATAGTTTCGCGATTTTTAGAGTGAGAGATTATAGAGATATTAGTAAACTTCGCAGAGGCACTCGCGATCCAGTGTGGTTTCGAAGTTATTATGAGGTGGGATAGGCTATGGTTCTTATAATATTCTAAGGGGTGAGTTAAAATATTACCTAGAGAATTATGAGGACTTTAGAGGCTTAATTATAAAAGTAAGGGGTTAAAACTCTTTTAAATTATTATTTCTATTAATATATTATTTATATTTAAGATAAGTTTTACTAAGGTTAAATTAAATAAAATATTATCTTATTAATAATAATGGGCCTTATTAATTTGTAGTTAAATATATAAAAGAGGGGATTCCTTTTTTTATAATAATAAAAATAATAAAGTTTTACTAAATAGTGAAAAATAGTAAAATTATTACTAAAGTAGTAAAAAGTATAAAGTTTATTATTAATTAGTGTAGGTTTTACTAGAACTAGATCCAGTATATATTTAGAGATGAATTAAGGTAATAATTGTATATATATAAAGGTATTATAGTAGATAGGTTGAGGAGAGAAAAAGAAGCTATTATGAAGGGGGAGCCCTGGAGGGGAGATATATTGTGGTAGGGTAGTTACGTAAGCCGAGGCTTATATAATCTCGCTGCCGTGGGCTCCTAGGTGCTAGGCCTTGGGAGGCCTGGCGGGCTGGGCCTTTAGTGGCCCAGTGTATTGGGCGAATATCCCAATAATAATATTATTAAATTTTTAATAATTTATATAAAATTATTTTTTTATTCTTTTTAAATATAAATAAAATTAAATATTTTACTAATAATATAAATAATTTAGTATTATTTTTTTCAAAGTTCCTATTAAGGAATATATTAAGTATTTTTATTTTTTCTTAATTTAATTTATAGATTTTACTAAAAATTAATTTTTTATTTTCTTTAAGTTTAATTTTATAATTATAATTATTTTATTCTAATAATTTAATTTTAAATTCTTTAATAAATAGTTTTATATATTTTTAATATTTTTCTAAAATAAATAATAATTATTTATTATTAATTATTATTATTATTAATATTCTTATTATTATTTCTTTTATTTATAAATAAATAATAAATTTTAATACTATAAATATTTTTTTTAATTTATATAAATTAACTAATCTAGGTTATTACTTAGAAATTAAATCCTAGTCCTAATAAAAATAACTAATTCTCTAATTTATCTATAAATTATTCTTTTATAATTATAAAATTCTAAAAATAATATTTTATTAATTTCTTATATTTATAATATTAAAATTTAATTACTTATTCTAATTATAATATTATAAAGGGAATTATATAGTCTCCTTATTAATATATTCTCTATTATATTAAACTTATTCTCTTTTAATAGTATTAAGTAAATAATACTCTCCTAGTACTTTCCTCTTTTATATAATCTTTTTCTTATTAATTTCTTTTAATAAAATAAAATTTCCTTATATTTTATTATTTATTAATATATAAATAAGTATTCTATTAAGTATAATTTTAATTATAATAAGGTTATTAATAATTCTTATAATATTAAATATACTATATAGGGACTTTATTTATAATATTTATTATTATTCCTAGATTTTAGTAAGTCTCCCTAGTTTTCTAATTATTTAATATTCTAGGGGCTTTAGATTTTTTTTCCCTCTCTTTTAGTTTTTATAAGAGAGTTTTCTTAAATTTTAAATTAAGGTAGAAATATCTCTCCTCTTTCCTATAATTCTTATTATTATTATTCTACTTTAATTTTATTCTAATAATATACTTAGTATTTATTATTCTTATATTAGTATTATACTTTTATAAAGTTATTAATATACTTTATTAAGTAGTATTAATTTAATATAAATTATATTAGGTTATTATTTTAAAATATTCTAAATTCCTATATAAGTAATTATAATTCTATATAAATTTCTATAATAAATTCTATTTCTTACCTATAGAGAAAGAATTTATAAGTATACTTCTTATTAATATATTCCTTATAATAATTTATAAAGTATTAAGTCTAAAATACCTAATAATATTAAGAGTATATTATATAGAGTTATTTATAATTTTCTTTAATATTAATTTAAGAGAATTAATTCCTTTATTCTTTTATAAATATACTATAAAAGGCTATTTTCTAATTATCTTTTAAGGAATTAATTTCTTAGTATTATAAGAGGTATATAATATTTTTATTATTTAAAGTTAAATTTTTTAAGAAAGTATTATTATTTAATATAATTTAAAATAACTATACTTTTATATTAAGGTTTATTTATTATAATTCTATAAATATCTCTATTAAGTTATTTAAAACTTCTTTTTAGTGGATTTATTATAGAGTATATTATTATTCTTAAGATTCTTA
>JAXISO010000602.1:0-16208 GCA_036785465.1 Colletotrichum agaves | reverse complement strand
TAATGAATAAATTCAAGGAAATTATAAATTCCCTTAAGAGTTACTAGGAGAAGCTAGCTAGTAATTATAGCTAACTTCTTAGAATTATAAAGAATACTTTTACTTATAATTACTATAAAGCCAATATACTTAATTCTAATAACTAATAATTTATATTTCTTAGAATTTAATTATAACTTAATAATTAAAAGGTAACTAGTACTGAATAAATATTCTCCTTATAATTACTCTAGGTTCTATTAAAGTAAATTAAAAATATTATTTATATAGGCTATAATAAAGTTATTATTAAATTAATAAAAGTAAGTATTAATATAGTATTAGAAAGTAATAAGTACCTTAGTAAGACTAAAGAGGTAAATTACTTCTTTAAATAACTTATACTTTATTTAAAAAGCTATTTCTTCTTAATCAACTTTATTAATTTTAATCTTATAAAGAACTATTATAATATTAAGCTTTATATACTAATAAATAATAATTACTCTCTAAAGAGTTTTGGAAATTAAAGGTAGTAAATATTAATTTTTCTTAATAATAGTATTTAGGGCTTAATAGTCTATATAAAAGCAAATTCCTTCTCCTAGTTATTTAATAAAGAATATTAAAGCCCCTATAATAAAATTACTAACCTTTATAAAACTCTTATTTAGTAAATTCTCTAGAGTTTTCTTTAATATAAAGAGCTCCTCTTTTAATATATTCTATAAGTGTTTCTATAGAAGCTTTAGTATATACTTCTTTTGATTTAAAACTAAGGGGATTTTATAATTTATATTAGTAAGTAGGGGGTAATTAGTAGTCTATATTTAATAAAAAGGAATTAAAGAACTTCTCAAGAATATATACTAGTATTATAATTTATTAAGTATAACTAGTAAAGAAGCTCTATAGGAATACTAAGTAACTAGAATAATACTTTATATATAGAATTATAGTAATACTTAGGACTTACCTAGAATAGAAGAATTATAATATAAGTTATATAATAATTATTATAATAGGGCTTGTGCCTTACTGTGTACTTTGTCTTGGATAAGTGTAGTGTGGGCTATAAGAGCCCTACTCTTACTTTATACCCCTGCTTTATAAATCTAATTATCTTTAACCCCCTTTCCGCACACTCTCTATTACTATAATTATAAGCCTAGCTCTAACTTAAAATAATTCTTTTATAGCCCCTTTTAATATATATAGAGTAATATAATACTAATAATATATTTATTATATTCTTTCTAAATAAAGCCTAATAACTAGTACCTATTATAACTATTACCCTTTTAAAGTAAAATGACTAGCTTACTTAATTTATTTAATTATACTTTTATATACTCTAAAGTAGTATATAGGAGTATATTAACTCTAAGGGTAAGGATATACCTAACCTTACCCTCTCCCTCTAGAAGCTACTTATACTTAGTAAGCTTACTATAAAGTAAAGGGAGGAGAATAAAGTAATATATATTACTATATATATAGCCTAGGCTATATACTAATAAATATAGTAACCTAGGGTAAATAATAAGGAGCTATAGTAATTATTAGTTATTATAATTAATAATATTTATAAGGAATATATAGGGAGAATTATTAATTATAAGATTATAATTAGAGAATAGAGAAATAATATAGTTAATTATAGGGCTATATAGAATTTAGTTTATATTATAATTAACTATAATATCCTTATAACTATTTAGAGTAACTTTATTTTAAAAGGGATAATATTACTTTAAGCTTTAGTTTACTTACTTAAGAAATACCTTACCCTAATAATATTAAGTATAATAATACTAATTTAAAGTAAATACTTAGGAGTACTAGTATAAGTAAATATAATAATAAACTTAGAAGTATAATATAAGGAGTAGTACTAAATATATTAATAATTAAAAGTATATAAAATTCCTAAGGTTAAAGGTACCCTTACTTTAAAAGACTTTTTAAAGGTAATAGGAGTATAAATAGCCCCCTTATAAGTAGAGAAGTACCTTATTAAGCTTATTATTATAAAGAAGACTAGAGGTAAAGTCCACTTATTAATTAAATATGAAATTATTTTTTTAATACTCTTAAATTAATACTTAAAGTAATACTAAAGTAATTTTAGGGTATTTATTACTCTAGTAGAATAGAGTAATAGGTAGGGTAAAAACTCTACTCTAATAAATAGAGTAGTAAATCCTAGTTAACTTACTTTAACCCCTAACTAGGGGAATAGAGTAAGGTATAAATAGAGTAGAGGGGAATTAGAGCTAAGGTTATACCTATATAACTATATTTATTATTAGGGGCTTATATAATATTTATACTTTGAAATTACTATATAAGGAGAGAGTAATTAGAATATTTACCTTGAAATTAGTAAGAAAGAGGGTATTCAAGAGAATTTATAATTTAATAAGTTTAGATTACTCTATAATATACTATACTTAATAGAATAATTAAAGGAGAATAATAATATAGTAGTAATAGTAATAGCCTTACTAATAAGTATTACTTATTAAATATTATTTATTTTTTAGGTAACTCTAATATACTATTTAGGTTATAGAGTAATAAGTTATAAGGGCTACTAAGTATAGAGATTATAGGGTTAAATAGCTAGGTAGTTTATAGTACTTAAAGGAGCTAGTTCCTTATTACTAGTGTGGTATTTGGGCCACGGATTAGTGGGCTATGAGGACTACTGGGTATAGAGGTTATAGGGCTAAAAAACTAAGTAGTTTACTATATTATAGAATAAATTATACTTATTTTATATTTTATTTATATAGTTTATTAATTAGTTAGTTTATTTATAGTTTTATATTCCTATATAAAGTGGGGCGGGTGTGTTATAATAGGGCTTGTGCCTTACTATGTACTTTGTCTTGGATAAGTGTAGTGTGGGCTATAAGAGCCCTACCCTCACTTTATACCCCTACTTCCTAAATTCAACTGTCTTTAACCCCCTTTCTATATACCCTCTGTTACTATAATAATAATAAGAACTAATAATTAATAAGTAGTCCTAGAATACTAACTAGGATAAGAACTAATATAGTTAAAGTAGTTCCTATATTAGGACTAATATTTATATATTAGTTCTATAGAATATATAAAGGAATAGAACTTATATATAGTATAGACTTAGACTTACTCTAAAATTATACTTTTATAACTTTTTAGTAATTTACTCTATAAATATACCTTAGAATACTTTTAGTCTCTTCTTATACTATACCTTTATACTAATTATAATTAATTACTATAATTACCTACCTCTAAGATTTTACCTAGTAGGCCCTAGTACTATTTAATAGTATTAACTCTTAGCTTCTATTAGTAGAACCCTACTATTAAATAAGCTAGTTATAATAAGTAGTATATAATGTCTAGAGTTAATAAGCTTCTTTAATACTAGGAACTTTTTAATATTTTTTAAACTTATAAATATTACCTAGTAAGTAGTAAGTACCTTCTTACTAGTCTTTATTATATATTAGTATAAAAAAGTAAAAAGGTTTACTCCTAGTAGGTAAGTTAATTAAATTTCTTAGAGTTTTATTAATTCCTTCTAGTACTTTAAATAAATTATTATACTAGCTCTCCTATAAGTTATTTATTAAGCCCTAGTATTATAAGTTATTTACTTATTCTCTATTTAGGGCTTACTTAAGTATAAGAGGAGGTAAAGACTTTTAATTATATAAATATAAACTTTCTATATATACTTATTAATTTCTAATATTAAAATAATAATTCCCTAGGTATTACTAAGTAATAGGTTAGTAATATATTCCCTTCTTTTTCTCTTTCTTTATTTAATAAGTAATAAATAAAGGCTCTTTATAAGAAAGATATTAGTAATAATAATATATATATATTATAATTCTTATTAATTATTATATTAATATTATAGCCTTTATTAATTCTTATTTAAATAGTAGTTAATTACTAACCACCTTTCTATTTCTACTTTTATTATTCTCTTTATTCTTAAATCTCTACTTAAATTAGCCCTAGTACTTAATTTTATACTAGAGTTATTCCTTCCCTAACTTCTTATTCCTTAAGAGGTTATTATTACTTCCATAGTTTTTCTTAGTATTACTTATAAATAGTTTAATTTTAAGACTTTTATAAAGGTATTCTTCTTTTAATTTAAATAACTTTACTAAATATAGCCTACTTTATTATAATTATAGTACCTATAGAGGTTTCTTTAAAGATTCAAGTTATTATTAATAGAGAAGATTAATTCTATAAAGCCTTAGTAATTATATTACTTAACTGTAGAGCTAGTTATTATAATATTTCTATTTATATTATAAATAGTAATTCTATAGTAAAGTAATAAATAATAATTAATTAGTCCCTTTATATATTTAAGTCTTTATATAATATTTTGAACTTTTATAAACTATTTATTATATTTTATAAGTAGTTTTAGTAATTAAAAGCTCCTTTAAATAAGGAATTAAAGAAATCTTTGGGAGGGAAATTAAAATTATATTTAATTAACTCTATTTACTAGTCTTCATTAAGGTCTTTTTAAAATAAAGAAGAAAGCCTTTTATTTTTCTTTTACTAGAAACTTTATAATTAAGCTATTGCTTAGAGCTAGCTATTTAAGTCTAAGTATATTTAATTTAAGTATACTATAAATATATTTAAATTATAAGTACTACTTAAGTCTCTAGTAATAAAAAAAGATTTATTACTTATTATAGTTAGTATTTAAGTAAGTATTAATTATATACTAATACTTGAAATTATTATTAAAAAAGTATATATTAATCTTAAATTCAAATTTAATACTCCTTTTATTTATCTTTAATAAAAGAAGTAAGGCCTTTTATAAATAAGTAATTACTAGGGGGGAAGTAATATATTTAGCTACTTATATAATAGAGGTTATAAGTAACTAGTATTAGAGCTATAATATTCTCTACTATAGAGGGAACTATAGAAGTAAGTACTTAGAGAAGTACTTAGAAATTCTCTAGAGTAGTAATATTTCTTCTTACTAACTTATTTATTAACTTTATAATTCTTTAGTAAAGAGAATTAAGAAGGTAATTTAATTATTATTAAAGTAGTTTACTTATGAGAGTATTTTTCATAGGAATTTTATAGAGCATATTAATTCTCTTTATTATATTATTATTATATTTATTCTATATTATTTAATATTTTATATTCTACTTAGGAGTTTTATTTATCTACTAAGTAATTTACTTATAAACAGCTTTACTTAATTCTAATATTATTTATATTATAAATAAAAACTAAGTTTTAAATATATAAAGAGCTAGGCCTAGGCTTATGTAGCTTAAAGGTATATAAAATACTAGTTATTTAGAACTAAGAAGGAAAAAGAGAAGTTTCCTATAATAGATAAAAAGTTTATAAATGAGGGGCCTAGTGGGGACTTACTAGGGAAGTACTAAGTAGAGACTAAGTAAGTAAGTATAAGTAAAGCCTAGACTAATATTATTAAGTATAGCTTATAATATTTATTATTATTATTTACTTATATATTATATAATTATAAAAATACCTATTAATAGTATTCTAATAGAGTAAATATATAAATATTAAGAGAATTGATATACTAACTAGTATATATATAAAGTAAAAATATATAATTAATACTAGAATTCTTTTCTAATAGAAAACTTAATTCTTAAGATAATATGATTATTAGTTTTCCCTATTTTTAAAATTATAAGTATTAGCTTTTATATGTTATTATTAATAAGGCTAATTAGAAAGCTTCTTAATAAAGTAAAATATTATAAAAGAATAATAAGTAACAAAGTAGAATTTAATAATATTAATAGACTTAAATAATTATAAATAGCTTTAGATAATTTAAATAAAACTATTAATTATTAAATTGAATAAAAGACTTTTGAAATAGTATAATTATTATTTTACCTAAATTTATATAAGTAGCTAGTATTTATATAAGTCTTCTTATATAAAGCTTATATAATAATAAAAAGTAATAAAAACTATACTTACTTAAATATTATATATTCTTTATTAAAAAAGAAGTTTTTACTCTTTTAAGAAGCTATATTAATACAAAGAATAAATACTAAAACTATTATTAAAGTAATTATAATATATAATTTATAATTAGTTTTCTATAATATATTTTCTAATTAGTTTTAAGCTAAGTAATTTATCAAAGTTATCTTTAAATAATAATTAAGGAAAAATATTACTAAGTACTATATTTTCTTAAAAGTAATAGCTTTGTATTAACTATACTAAGTATTAATTACTTTTAATTAAATATATTTTATAATTTCTATAAACTTATAATAAAATAAATACTTAGAGAAAAGTATTTATAATTATTAATTATATTAAAAAAGATATCTAAGCCTTAATTTTATAGCCCTCTATAGTAACTATAGCCCTCCATAGTAAATATAGCCCTCTATATTAAATATAGCCCTCCATAGTAACTATAGCCCTCTGTAGTAACTATAGTCCTCCGCAGGGCAATTGTAATATAGGCACTGCAGTTGCGCACAGGGTAGTCTGGACCGTACTCACCTACCTAGCCAGTGACGTCAGACGGTCCCGGGTGCTGTCCCACATATATGTGCGTTTCCTCTTTCTCTGGAGATATATTAGGTAATCCAATCTCGCACACCCCGGGCGGCAGCCTAAGGTGCGGGCCTGCTGGGGATTGCATCGGAAATGGATTAATCTAATCCCAATTAGATCAACAGCGCCCGCAGCCCTCCGCAGGGCAATTACAGATCGCGTTGGGGTACAGCATCCAGATCCTGCCGAGGTACACAAAGTACCTATCCCGGGACCCAGCCAAAGGTACCTTAGTAGAACCTACCTTACCTACTACTTTTGGCCAGGCACTCTATGTAATTACAACACAGCGACCCTCACCGAGAGCCTACCCATTCATCAACCGGCACACCGAGCACTAAACGCCTCATTGTTCACCGCAACCACACCACAACCGCAACGTGTCGCCCCCACAGCCACTCACGCCAACTGCAGCCTTCCAACTAGTTCTGTTGTCGACATTTCAATCTCGTCAAAACTGCCAAACCCAGCGCTTGCTAATTCGCTTCGCTTTAATCAATGTACGGAGACCCCGTCGCTGATGTCGAACCCCAAACCAACAGCAACAGCACCCGCGGCCATCTCCCCCAACAGATTTACCCATCTTAATAAACAAGTTTTGATTAACAGTTACCTACAGTATCACACTGGCGCCGTATACCGTGCAAGAGTCCCTCCGGCTGACTTTCCTCTCTTCCCTCGCTCTTCTTCATCGACGCCCCAGAACCAACTCTACGCCATGGCCCGCAGTCGCAGTCGCAGTCGCAGCCGTAGTCGCAGCCGTAGTCGCAATCGCAGTCGGAGCATTGCTCGCGTGGACCCAGCAAAACGCGCATGACAGCTTCGCCGGTTTCACCTTCATTTTTAGCATACCGGTCCCGATAAATCGCCTTGTCCGGCCAACTTTATGAAGCATCTCACTCCCGAGATTATGGCTATGGTTGACGTCCTCATCAGCGACAGCGACTGGGCCATCTTGGGGGAGGGAGAGACGGACTGGGCGGCCAACTGGATGGGAAAGTTTCCAAGCTCGCTCCAGTTGCAGCTCACGCATGTTAAGAGATGGTATGCCGCCCAGATGGAGGCTGCTAGCAAGTGGGCAGACCACGGAGAGCAGGCAGAGAAGCAAGCGCAAGAAGCCTGCGGAAGCGCAGCAAACGAAGCCTGCGGAAGCTGATGCGACGGACCAGGCAGCAGCAGGCATCAGGGCCTTGACATGTTGGTTGACAGGATTGACCCGTCGACCGATTTGACTGAGTCTTGGCCTGTGAGTGCCGCCACTGATGACTACGGCGACGTCTTGAACACCCCACCCGCGTCGGCCACCAGACCTACCGTCTTCCCCGCCCAGGTGCCCATCCCAAACGCTCCGAAGCCATCAGCCAGACTACCTGGTACGACATCCGCGCGGGAGATATGGCACCAGACCGACACCCTCTCCAAAAAGGCCGGTCCGCCTTGGTTACCGCAGGCCTCGAACCCCTCGGCAAGGGCACAGGGAAGACAATCTACTGGCCATCGTGGGCGGGTCACGGACAGCCCACACATTCCGCACCCATCGACGTCAACCTTCTCAGAATCGAACCGGGCGCAGGCATAGCACGAACAGAACGCCCGTGGTTTCGGTGGAGCCACATCTTCGGCGCCAGCAGCGCGTGGTTCGGCACAGCGATCGCGTATCGAGGCAGACGACGCCAGTGCCATCGGCGGGACGGCAAACGCAGCGCCGGGAGGAGGAGCGCCGACAGGCTTCTCGCATCAATCGCAGCAGTCGCAGCAGGCCTTCGGAGCCCCAGCGGCATAAGGGCAAAGCCCGTACAGTGGTCTCGACGGCACGGGCTACATCCCACTGACGTTACCCCCGCTTTCGGCAACAGCAGGCTTGAAGCCACGATCGCCACTTCCCCGAGCCGCGGTAGCAGTACTACAGAGCGGCCCCAACCTGGGCGGAGAGATATCGGCCGCCGCCGCCGTGGCATCGCAGTCGCGACCAGAAAACCTCCCCACTAGCCCCATCGTCGTCGACGACATCATCCACATCCGAACGGACGATCTGGACAATGGCGAAAGACGCCAGGTCCGAGAAGTTGCTGCGCAGGCCGCCGTGTGTCGGAGGAGATACAAAGCGTTCCCAGCCGAGTTCCTCGCCCAGTTCAAGGCCCATAAGACGGTGTCCCTCGCCCACGGCGCGCTCGACGACGCGTTGAGAGCCTATGTGAACGCGTAGATAGACGCGATAGGGCGCTAGAAAGACTTTTTGCTGGAGAAGCGGGGTTTCGTGAGGGCGCACGCAAGAGCCAAGAACGTAGAGGCCGCTGGCACGCCGGCCGAGCGCCAGGAGCACTTGGGCACGCGTATGAGGAAGCGGATAAAGGCCATGGCCGCACATGAGGACTGGGTGGCCGCAGTTAAGAAGACTCACGTCGCCTACGAGGCTTTTATTACGGCCCAGAAGGCGGCCAAGCGGGCTGATGCGGAAGGGGAGTGGCCTGCAGCGGCCTGGGTTTGGAAGCGGGAGGGTGACAAGCGGAAGGCCAGGAAGGATTAATTCAAGGGACATGTACATTGTTCACAGGCAGCAAGATGGATTGAAGTCTCTCGGTGGCATTATCTTCTTATTCGTGTGCAGCTTCCCTCCTTTTTTTTTTGTTTGCCGCGTGAAGCGCCATCACAGCTGCCATGAGTCTCCCGCTTGATGAGCCCACTCGCGATGCCGTTCTGAGCGCTTGGTTTCGTGAACATTCCCACCTGTAGTTCGCTTCCACCTCCTTGATAACACCTCGAGTCGATGGCAGATACCAAAACTACGAACCTTCTTATTGGAACTGCTGTCGTCCCAAGTCTCCGTCACCCAGGGCATGCCCTGCCGCCAGTCTATGAAACGATCGTGGGCTGGGCTCTCCAACGGAGGGGTGATGGCCAGCAAGGCCGCGGCGAAGTTGCTCTGCCGTTTAAGCTCGTTGACCAACCCGCCCATCTGCCGACGCGTATACCCAACTACCCAGGTCAGACTATTGATGACTAGACCCAACGGGAGCATGTCTTCATAGGCTTCATAGGCAGAGGCGAGCGTGGCGGCCTTGTCGGCGACGAGGGATGCAAGAGGGTTAGGCCAGCCGATTGCTCTATTTGCCCCCCGTCGCCTCGTTTGGTCCTTCTTGATGACGCTGCACTCGTCGCGCAGGATGGCCGCGAGTCACTCCGTCCGCGTGACAATGTCAGCCAGCATGCGCTCCAAGGCTTCAACTTGGTGGTACCCCTTGTAGATAACACGCGCAAAGTACGACACCCGCCGGCCGGCGTGAGGTTCGTCCAAGAATAAGAGCGAGTTGCGGCGGAGGAGGTTGTAAGACGTGCTGTTCTTGAATCGCGGACCGCCGGCTGGAGACTTTTGTTCCAACCTGGATGTCTGAGTCCGCCTAGCCTTCCGGTTCCGACTGGTCATCTGGTCTAGCATGATCTTCTGGCGGCGCGAATTCGGCAAGAAGGTCGATGAGCAAGGAGACTGTCGTTATGGAGCTCGCAGCCCATTGAACCGTCAATATGGTTGCTGCTTCAGACCAGAGATTAAGCAGCTGGTGTATTGCGGAGGATGAGCACGTGCTCAAGGTCTTCGAATATTCGCAGAGGAGCTTCGGCGGTGCGGATCGACACCTGTGCACGGAGCTCGACGGCCGGCTTGGGGTCTACGTCAGGACGTCTGAATAAGTAGCAACTTGCAGCAACACAGCACACAAACAAACCGAGGAGAGACAGCGGCTTCGGGTGCTATTGGGGAGCGTGGCGACGTGGCGAGAGGCGGAGAGGGCGGCAGTAGAAACGAAGCTGGTGATGGGGACAGTCTGACGACGTCATGAATGACGCAGAACTCGAGCCGCGCCCGGGTCAATCGGGGCGTACAGACAGTCAACAGCGCCGTCGCGTGAGATATGGAGGGTCGACGGTGTATCGAGATCCAGCCTGAAGCCGTCCTGGAATGCAATGTTGATGGCTTGCGAGGAAAGTGCGTTGACATTGGTCGCGTCGTGGGTCTCGTCCTCGAGCTGGATGGATACCGGTCCGTCGTCAACGGGGGATTTGCTGCTTCAACGATATCCATGATTCGCCATGCGAGTCGCAATTGCTCGAGACGGAGAACTTGAGTTGTGGGAAACAGAGTGCGCGACCGCATGCCATGGATTGCCGTAATACGTGGCCCATGTGCTCGGAGGGCAGGCGATGTGACGACCGCCGGTTTGTGTAACGTCGCACGTCGAATTACTCAACCAGAAGGCGTTCTCGATTGTCTGTTGCCCTAGGAACTGTCCCGCCCGGTCGCAGGACATTGCCCGAGCAAGCTCCAAGGGAACGCCTAGCAAGGGAGAGCCCGTGGATCTCGAATGTGAGGCAAAGAGGACAATACGACCAAACGCGGCCACACGAAAGCCAAAGTGTCGCCGGCGGCAGTACTGCCCTTGAAAATTGGAGATTTGGGCAAACTTGTTCAATCGAATGCTCCCGCACCCAGTTCTCAGGACAGCTGAGCCCTGTTCTAGTATTAGACGCTGTCGAGATTCGGCAATGAACGCAATGTGTATTAACCATTCAGATCATGCTGTAGACTCGCAAAAGCTCGATGCGTTTGTTGAGGGTGGAATCGATGATTCGGCAGGCTATGGTCATGGGGAATGAGCCTTGGACGAGGAAAGCGAGCATCTATGAGCGTGGAAAGCGGGTTAGCTTCATGTGATATTATTACTTGGCCTTCGGAGCAGACGGTCGTGGTAGTGGAAGAGAAGACAAATACGACAACTTACCACCAAACTCCAGCGCAGTTGGCTGGGGCTGGTTTTCTCAGTGTACCTTAGTTTATGAACAGGCAGCCATCATAGGCCTTGTCTCACTCATCTGCAAGCAGACATATGTCAATCCAAATCCTGTTTGCGGAAGTCACCGAATTCCTGCAGCATGCTTGGTGTTCAGATGGTCGCCGGTCTGAGATGCTGCTACTCTCCTCCTCTGCGAATGCGCGCGCGAGGTGGTGGTAGCAGTGGTGTCTGAGGACTCGGCAGGAAACGTCGTACGTGGTTCGTTCGTAGGGCGGTCCGCAAGAACGACATGGCCGCCGCAACGTCAATTGCGATGTTTGTTGTCGTTGTTATAAATGGAGGTGCCCGTGTCACGTTCGAAGTCATTACTGATGTCGACGTCATGGTCAAGATCGCTGATAGGAGGGGGTAGAGGTCAGAGGCGGAGGCTGAGTTGATCGAGGGCAAGGCCGAGGCCGAGGTCGAGGTCGAGGTCTTTAGTGGAACCAAACCCAAACCTTCGGAACATTGTCTACTTCTTCAGTAGAAGCTGTGCAAATGTATCTAATGCTATGCTGTTGTAAAAGTTGGGTGCAACTTGTGGAACAATAATGTGTGGAACTTTTTAGACCCGAAAGTATATATATAGATAGCCGGCTACCCTTAGATCTTATTGAATTCAGGGGGCGCTTAACTATAGTGTTATAGCCAGCCTATCTGACAGTAGGGTTCTGCTAATAGAAGCTGAGGGTTAATGCTGGCTAAATAGTACTGGGGCTTGCTAGGTAAGATCTTAAAGGGTAGGTGACTCTAGTAATTAGTTATAATTATCTCATAATTTTCATAGTATAAGAAAAAGCTAAAAGTATTCTAAGGGATAATTATAAAGTTAATTATTAAAAAACTATAGAAGTATAGTTTTAGAGTAAACCTAAGCTTATATTATATATAAGTTTAAAATATATATTTTTATTATTAATTCTAAGTAATTAATTATATACTAGAGGTAATTATAATTAATTAGTAAAATTAATTAATTATTAAATATTTCCTCTTATATTTTATTAATTATTTCCTTTAATTCTATTAATTAATAGTTATTTTATTATTATATAATATATATTATAATTCTTTTATACTAAGTAAGTTCTAAATATTCTTATAATTCTATATATAAAGTATTATTTTATTTACTTAGTATTTTTATAGGGAATTTCCTTATTAATTATATTTAATAAATTATAATATTAAGTTTCTTCTTTAAAGGTTTTATTCTTAAGACCTAGTATAAATAAGTAATTAGTTCTAGGTTAGGGATTTATTAATTATACTTCCTAATTTTCTTTATAATACTAATATTATATTAGATTATATTTAGAAGTTAAAATTATTATTTATTTTTACTTTTTATTATTATATTTATACTCTTTATATTATTAAGTTTAGAGTTATAATTAATATATTTTATTTATATTATTAATTATTAGGGAAGTATTATAAATTTCTTTTAGGGGGTAAAATTTATAATAAGTATACTTATTGAGGGTAATTTATAATATAATAATAAATATTATTTATACTTATAAATTATTTCTTTTTAGGTTTTATTAATTCTTTTAATTTATTTTATAGTTAATTATTTATTAAATAAAATAATTTATTTAAGAGATACTAAGGAGGCTAAAAAAGAAATTTTATATTAAAAAATTATTATCTTATATATTATATAATTTAAATTAAATAAATTCTTAGTATAATTAAATTATTTAAGAGAATAAAAGAAAATAGTATTTTAAAAAAGTTATAAAATTATTAAAAAGAAGGAACTAATAATTTCTCTTATTTTTAAAGTTTAATTTATAAGTAGTTTTAGGGTTATAAATCTAGATTTAATACTAGGGTCCTAGAATTCTATTACTCCTAACTTCTTAATAAGGGGTTTATAACTTATTATTCCTAATATTATTATTCTTTATTTTTTATATTCTTAAAATATAATACTAGTTTTTATATATTATTTTTATATTTATAGTTTTCTTATTTAATAAGGTATTATATTTTTTTTTCTTTTAAATATAATTAATAATTTATTCTACTTTATATTCTTATTCTAATTTAACTTTAATATAGTTTTATATTTTTATATTATATAGTACTTTTTTAAGTAATAAAATATAAAAAACTAAATAATACTTTATTATATTTAATAATAAAAGTTTATAATTAATTAGTAATTTCTTCTTAATAATTCTAAATAATTTAAGTTTTTTATAATTTAATTTATTAATTAGTTATTTAGTTTTAATATTTTATTAAATAAAATAGATATTATTTCCCTCCTCTAAAATTAATTCTTTAATTTTAGTTCTATTAATATATTTTTATATATATTATTATATAAATTTAAATTCTTTAAGTAATTTATTTTAGATTTCCTTAAGTTTATTAATATTTATTATAATTTTAAGTATTACTAAACTTATTCTAGGTTCTTTATAAATAATTAAGTTAAATTTATAATTTAAATAGAATAATAATTCTATTATATTTTTATTATAACCTGTAAGGTATAACTAGTAAGGAAGCCCCCACAAGGATACTAGGCGGCTAGGATAATACTTATATATAGGACTATAGGGATATTTAGGACTCACCTAGTATAGAAGAACTATAGTATAGATTATGTAATAATAAGGAAGGACTAACTTTTAATAAGTAGTCCTAAGGGTAAAATAAGGGTATAAATTAATATATTAAGGGTAGTCCTCCCTTATAAATTAATAACTAAATATTAATCCTAGTAATAAGAGAACTATTTTAGACTTATATATAGTATGGGCTTAGGTTTACCCTAAAACTATACTTCTATAGCTCTTTAGTAATTAACTTTATAATTATCCCTTGGGATACTTTTAGCCTCTTTTTATACTATAGAAACTTTAAAATAATTATAACTAATTATTAGAGTTACTTACCCTTTAAAGTTTTATTTAATAAGTCCTAGTATTATTTAATTAGTATTAACTCTTAGTTTTTATTAGTAGAACTTTATTATTAAATAGGCTAGTTATAATACTTTAATTACTCTTATTTAGTAAGTTAACTATTAATACCTACTAAATAGTAATAAATATAATATTATCCCATACCTTTATTAAATTACCTACTCTGGGAACTTCTTCTTTATTTAAGTAGTTTATAAACCTAATTAAGGAACTTAAGGGAGCCCTAATAACTATTAACTTAAATAATAAGATAAGTTTTAAAAAGGAAACTTATAATTAATTCTAAGTAAGAGTTAAGAAAGGAGATATTAATATTACTAAGGTCTAAATTATATATAATAAAATAGCTACTAAGCTTTATAATTTTAAGGAAATAATATAATAGTTTAGTAATAGCCCTTAATATATTTTAGATTTTAAGAATAAAGTTCTCTAATTTTAAGAATAGAATAATTATATTAATATTAAAGAATTCTAAAATAAAATTAGGACTCTTTATACTATAGTTAATATTATTTTAATTCCCTTAGGTGGATAATAGAAATTTAAACTTAGTACCCTTATTACTTATAATAGTACTCTAGGATAATTTAAAGAATTTCTAATTTAAATTAAGAACTATTAAAACTTTTACTATAGAGACTTTATTAATAAAACTAAGAAAGTTATATATATAATTACCTATTTTAGAGGCTAAGTCCTTAAATAGTTTAAATTAATTTAGGAAGAATTCCTTAAGTATAAAACTCTAAATAAATATTTAATTAAGATATATAATATTTATAGTAGTTTTAATAGATTTAAGGAAGCCTTATACTCCCTATTTTAAGACCTTAATAAGAAATAATAAATTATATAAGACTTTATATAACTTTAATAAATTAAGTTAACTAAGGAATATATTATTTTATTTAAATAATTTAGTATTTAACTTAATTTTATTAAAGAAACTAAAATTTTTATATTTTATTAAGAACTTAAAAATAATATTAAGAATAAAATTATTAAGATTAATTAACCTAATAATTTTCTTTAATATATAGAATTTATAATTAAAATTAATAATTATCTATTTAAATAATATAAGGAAAAAGGAGAATAATAGTAATTAATTAACTCTAGATAATAATAGTAGCCTAAGGAAGGCTACTACTTAGGAAGAAATTATATTATAGAATAACCCTTTAATAAGTACCTACTATAAATATTTAATTAATTTATTATTTATAGATAATATAGTGGACCTATAGATTTTAGTATAGTATTCTGAATAATTAAGGATAATTATTAAAAGAAATTTATTAAATATTATAATTATAGAAAAGAAGAATATATTTTAAAAGAATATAAATAACTTAAGAAATAGTAATTAGTACCTAAAGAATAATAAGCTAATATAATTATTTAAGTAATAATATATAAATAAATTAATTAGACTATTTACTTTAATAATAAGTATAGAATATACTTTAATACTAAGGAATATATAGAATAATATTCTAAGGAACTATAGGGAAGATTAGGGTATAATACTACTAGAATATTACCCCTAATTTAGTAAATACTTATTATAATATACTACCTTAATAATAAGATTACCTATAAAGTAGTTGAATAATTGGATGAAATATTAGAAATTAAATATATTAATTATAATAAGATTAAATAATAATTTATTATTTAGGAAAATAAAATCTTTATTAAAAGACTTTAATAAAGTATTATAGCCTATAAATAATATATTTAGGAAGAACTTAATAATATTATATAATATTAATAACTAGGTGCCCTAGTAAGTTATATTAAATACTAATAATTTACTCATGGT
>JAXISO010000601.1:0-16213 GCA_036785465.1 Colletotrichum agaves | reverse complement strand
TATTTTTAAAAATTTAGGATATTATACTAAAATTTATAAGTTTATTATATTATTTATAAGTAGTAAATTAATTAAATATTTATAGTAAGTACTTATTAAAAGGTTATTCTATAATATAATTTCTTCCTAGGTAGTAGTCTTCCTTAAGTTATTATTATTATTTAGAGTTAATTAATTATTATTATTCTCTCTTTTCCTTATATTATTTAAATAAATAATTATTAATCTTAATTATAAATTCTATATATTAAAGAAAATTATTAGGTTAATTAAATTTAATAATTTTATTCTTAATATTATTCTTAAGTCCTTAATAAAATATAAAGATTTTAATTTCTTTAATAAAATTAAATTAAATACTAAATTATTTAAATAAAGTAATATATTCCTTAGTTAACTTAGTTTATTAAAGTTATATAAGGTCTTATTTAACTTATTATTTTTTATTAGGGTCTTAGAATAAAGAGTATAAAGTTTTCTTAAATTCCTTAAAGTTATTATAGATATTATGTATTTTAATTAAATATTTATCTAGGGTTTTATATTTAAGGAATTCTTCCTAGATTAATTTAAAATATTTAAGGGCTTAGTCTCTAAAATAGGTAACTATATATATAACTTTCTTAGTATTATTAATAAAGTCTCTATAATAGAAATTTTAATAATTCTTAATTTAGATTAGGAATTCTTTAAGTTATTCTAGAGTACTATTATAGGTAATAAGGGTACTAAGTTTAAGTTTTTATTATTTACTTAAGGGGGTTAAAATAATATTAATTATAGTATAGAGAGCCCTAATTTTATTTTAGAATTTTTTAATACAAATATAATTATTTTATTCTTAGAGTTAGAGGACTTTATTCTTAAGGTTTAAAATATATTAAGAGTTATTATTAAACTATTATATTATATTCTTAAGACTATAGAGCTTAGTGGTTATTTCATTATATATAATCTGGACTTTAGTAATATTAGTATCTCCTTTCTTAATTTTAGCCTAAAGTTAATTATAGGTTTCTTTTTTAAGACTTACTTTATTATTAGAGTTAATAGTTATTAGGGCTCTCTTAAGCTCCTTAGTCAGGTTTATAGGCTACTTAGATAAAAAAGAGGTTCCTAGAATAAGTAACTTAATAGAGGTATAGAATAATATTATATTTATTATTATTTAGTAGGTATTAATAATTAACTTATTAAATAGGAGTAATTAAAGTATTATAATTAACTTATTTAATAATAGGGTTTTATTAATAGAAATTAAGGGTTAACACTAGTTAAATAGTACTAGGGTTTATTAAGTAAAACTTTCAAGAGTAGGTAACTCTAGTAATTAATTATAATTATTTTAAAGTTTTTATAATATAAGAAGAGGCTAAAACTATCTTAAGGAATAATTATAAAGTTAATTACTAAAGAATTATAAAAGTATAGTTTTAGGGTAAGCCTAAGCTTATATTATATATAAGTCTAAGTTAAATATTCTTACTATTAATTCTAAGTAATTAATTATATATTAGAGGTAATTATAATTAATTAGTAAGACTAATTAATTATTAAGTACTTTCTCCTATACTTTATTAATTATTTTCTCCTATTCTATTAGTAGAGAGTTATTTTATTCTTATGTAATATATATTATAGTTCTTCTATACTAGGTAAGTCCTAAGTATTCCCATGATCCTATATATAAGTATTATTATAGCTACTTATTATTCTTACAGAGCTTTCTTACTTAGTTATACTTAATAGGTTATAATAATATATTTAATAATTATAAGTTATTAATTAGGTGCCTTCTCTAATTATATAAGTATAATTAATATATATTATATAATATAATATATACTTAAAGTCTTTTTTATAAAATTTAAAATATCTTTTATATAATAAATATTATTTATATTATATAATAATAGAATATATTTATTTAAGTCTAGGCTAATCTTCATAATTAGTATAATTATTATATAATAGGTTTAGCTTTCTAAAAAGTAATTAAGAAGTAATTATTATATTATAAAGTAGAAATATAGTCTTTTATTATCTAGAATTTATAAGTTAATAAACTACTATAGATTTATTATATAGTAATATACTCTAAAACTACTAAACTAGAAAATTTATTTTCTAAGCTTATAAGAATAATAAGAATAATAAAAATAAGTATTATCTATAAAAAGTAAATAAAAATATATTACTATAGTAATAAATATAACTTAAGTAGTTTTATACTAGCTAATAATCTTAATTATTAAAGAATATAAATTTATATTATATATAAATAAGGTCTCTATAAATATATACTCTATAAATATATACTCTATATAAGTAAGTCTAAAATAGTGCACTCTATATAGTAGCTATACTACACAACACGGATCCATAAAGGCCCTCATACTATAGCCAAGGTCTTTACTCCGTAGCCTTATATTTAATAATATATTACTATTTTTAATAGCTAATTGTTTTCCATTTAAACTTCACATATAAAGTCCCTTAGTGGTCGGTCATTTATTAGATAATACATTTGTATTATGTATATAACTTCTAGGTTCTGCGCGTGCAAACTTTGCGCGAGCGGGTCTAAAATAGGGGCGCGCTGCGTGGTGGCTGCGCCATGTCCCGGCGGCTTCGGCGCCTCGCAACGCGGATCCGCCGAGGCCCTCGCTCCGCAGCCTCATATTTAACATCATTTGCCTCGTAAAACGTTATCAACAATGTGGTTGGATCCACATAAATTGGCCACGTTTTGAAGCGAATTGTATTGATTCAGGAAAGTAGCATCGCTCGCCGGCTTTGACAATGACTGCTGAAGTTGCGTAGTGGCCCATATAATCCGTCTCAGTGAATAGGAAGGAATAAGGATGATCCCTTCCAGTGAAGTAAAAGTCGCCGTCAGTCCAGTGCGCAAGGACTATATCTCCGTAATCCGCCAGATAACCTTTTCCAGGTACGGAAAAAGCAGAGCATTTTGTTATCCTTACTGCTGAAGGAGTGCTTTCACAGGGGTGATTGTATATCGAAGGACTGAAGAGTTTTGGAATTGGTGTATATGAGGTGGTAGCTTGGACAAAAGAAATTAAAAGTGAAGACACTGTTACTTGAAAGACTAACATTGAGGTAAGAGTATATGAATAGGGGAAGGGGAGTAGTATGTATAATAGTGAGATATTCCAGAGAAATAAGTATATATATATATATATATATACTATTTATTATTACTAATTAAGAATAATAAAAGATAAATAATTCTTTATTAAATAATAAAGTTTATTATATATATATAAGTTTTTTAATTAAAACTAAATTTAATTAATTTTATATTGAAAGAAAGTAACTTATAAACTTTAAAGTAATTTAAGTTAAACCTTAAGTATTAGTATTACCTAAGAACTATTTAATATATTAATATTATACTATACTAAGCTACTATTATATTAAGTATATTAATTAAAGTTAAGGCTTTCTTAACTTAAATAGTATTTAAGCTTTCTATATATTATAAATACGCCCGTTCCACATTAATATTAAACATCCGCTGTGTTAAATAGTCTCTCCTTGCCTTAGGTGTAACTAGCTTGGCTCGTATCTATGAGGCCTTGCTTAATATCGCGGCTAGAACAATGTCGCGACCGGGATTATATAAAACAATACCCACCAAATGTCACCGCCTAATCAGGCCGACAGCGAAATTCACAATGCTGACAACCCGATAGCCAGGGAGGCATGCCTTTAATTAGGATAGCAGTATAAAAGAGATTAACAGGTCTCTGTACTTTTCCCTATCCGCGGAGCTCCGACGCCCGTTGTAACTCAAGTTATGTAAGCTCTAGCGGAAGTTTAGAATATTAATCAAAGGCCTATTATTAGAGTTTAGATTTAAGAGTTCTAGTATTCCTGGAACATAACTATATAAGAGCTAAATATAGGTATAGTGAATATGGCTGGGTGGTAAAAGGTATAAGGAGGTATAGTATATTATATAAAGTAAAGTTTATAATAAACGGTAAATTTATTAAAAATAATAATCTATATTTTCTATTACTATTACTAAGAGACTACGTGAACTTTTACGCTATAAGATAAGACTTAGAAGTTTTATAACTATAGTTACAAACTAATTATTCTATATATATATATTCTCTAAGTTTAATATACTTTCTTAGATATTATTAATAATTACTTAGTATATTCTTATAAATAGTATTATATGTTTTAAATAGCTTTATTTATATTATATGAGTATCAGTTTTCTTTTTAATAAAGTATAACTATTTACTAAGTTATATAATTATTATCTATTAAAACCTATTATTATTTCTAACTATTTCCTCTTATTTATTATTATTCAAAATAAATTAACTTCTAAAGAAAATGAATTATACTTAGAACGCTTATATAAAACTATAATATAAATATTATTTTACTATACTTTTAATTACTAATCTTTTACTTTTTTTCTTACTTTTCCTTAAATTACTTATAAGTATAAATATACTTTTTAAAGAGTATATAGAATACTTGTATACTTAATTACTAATCTCTATTTAACTCTTTATTATCTGATATACTTTCTACTAAAGCTTCTATACTTGTTACTAAAATAATCCTAATTATTAAGGTAATTAATACTACTATTCCTTAAGTTACTCCCCTTATTAAGCTAGCTTTAATTATTAAGGCTATTTTTACTTTAGTTAATAAGGGATTTATAATTACATTACAGACTAAGAAGAAATATTTAGCTTCTAAGACTAAGTAAATAAAAATAATAAATATACTTTCTTTTATAAGTTTAATATTTATACACTTATTCTTAGTAAGTACTAACAAGGTTATTATAAAGAAATAGGGTTATCTCTATAAGTTATAAAAGGATTATTATAAGGTATACCAAGTAGTTTAAAGACTAGTAAAAGTATAGCTAAGCTCACTTTTAATTCTAACTTAAGTAGTTGAAAGGATTATAATAGAGAATAATAATACTAAGAAGTATAATTCTTATTTTAACTACTTATTATTCTTTATTCGAAGTCTCGGTAAATCTAATATATATTATAAGAGGCTTTATAAGTATTATTACTACTATATATATTATAATACTTATTAACTTAGTATAAGAACTATCATTTCTTTTGAATAGAAGCTTTATACTCTCTATAAAAATCTATATACTTTTAGAATTATATATATACTTTAATCTCTTATACTTTTTCTTAAGCTTATTATAAATAGAATTATATTAAAATACCTTTATTAATAGTTTTAGTTCATAAGGCTATAAGCCTCGTGTAGAACCTCTACCTAGTAAACTATAAAATAAATATACTTCTTAGTATAATGAAAAGAACTACTATTATACCGTGGAAATATATATAATATATAATAAAAACTGAAGATTAAGGCTAATAATAAAGTCTATAAGTATACATATATTCAGGCTTTAATTTATTATTATAGTATTACACTTAGGCTATATAGTTCCAATACTTATATTTAAAATAGAGGCGTTAAAGAAATAGTCATAGTAATACAAAGGTAAACTAGAGTAATAGGAATTAATATAAAGCTCCTATTTATTCTATTATCTAAAATTATAAAAGCTTTAATATATTTATATAACTTAATACTAAGTATATTCTAAAACTAAAGAATACCTTATAAGCTATTTAATTAATACTTCTAGTATAAAAGTAATACGTCCCTGGTAAAGCTAAATCTCTTATACTTATATATAAAGTATTTAACTTACGGAGTACTTATTTATAGAATAGTTACTCTATAACTATATTTATAAGGCTTATAAGTCTTATATTAAAGATTTAAAACATACATAGTTTCTAAGTAATACTAATATAATATAGAAACTATAAACCTTAATAATTCATAAATTAATAAGTATTATAAGTATTAATAACTCTTAAATCTTGTATTTTATATAATTGTATTATAATACTCTCAGTATTAATAAAGATACTTTTAATATTATAAGTAGGTTATAAGACCTCTCTTAATAGGCTAAAGAATTAAGGACTCTAGACTAAAGGTATTAAGCTATTTATATATAGTTATAGAGTCTGGATAGTAATTAATTCTAAAAGTAATATAGGGTTTAGAACTTTAAAACCCTGATATATTGAGCTTATAAGAAAACTAGTGTTTCTTAAGTTATTTAATTATTCTCAAGTTATTATAGGAGTAGTAGTATTAGTATAGACTAGTTAGTACTTCTTAGCTACTAGGTACCTTAATTAGGCCCTAGTAAGCTTAATAGAGTATATATACTAGGCTTATTATTATACTTCCTAGTAATATAGATAAGTCTTCTGTAAACTATTTAACTCTATATATACTTATAAATCTACTATAGTTATAAGCCTAGCTCTAAATAGATAATTCTTCTCTAGACTCCACTTTTATTATTAAGACTATTAAAGTATATAGGAGAGACTTTACCTTTTCCTTTTAGTCCATATTAATTTATCAAAGTTACTATTTATATTTATTATAAATACCTCTATTAAATACGTTTACAATCAAAATAGAATATAATTAATTAACCTAGTAAGTATCTTTTTAATACTATATTCAACTCTAGGGAACTTAAGAGAAAGTTAACCTTAATTTATAATTATAAAAGAAACTAACTATAAATAATACTTTAGCTTCTACTATTAAATTATTTATTACTAAGGAGAATAAGAAATAGAAATAATAGTATTAGACTACTCTTATTATATATTAATATACTCTCTAGATAGCTTAGGAGCTACTTCTAGAGAGTACTCTAGGTTTAATAACTCTAGTAAAGTTACTAAGACTAGTAGCTATTATAAAGAATTATATTTATAGTAATTAGTAGAATATACTTAAGATATATATAGTTAATTTAGTAAGTATAAATATAACTCTTATATACTACTATAGTATTATAACCTATTAGGCATAACTAGTAAAGAAGCCCCCATAAGAATACTAAGCACCTAGGAATAATAGTTTATATATAAATTTATAGGAATATTTAGAACTTTATTAAAGAGTGTAAACTTACTATTTATAACCTAATAAATACCTTGAATAGTTTATATTACTAATTATACTTAGCTATTAGAAATACTATTACTTGTAATAATATAATTCCTACTAATTAGTATATAATAAATTAGTATATAATAAATGAGTATTAAATAGATTATAAGTATAATAGTAAAGGTTAGTAGTAGTAATTTAATTAATTATACTACTAGCAGTCTAGCATTTAAAATAAACCCTATAATAGTAAAATCATGAAAGGTATTATATATATAAAAAAGAGAACTACTACCTATTTAAGTACCTATAATATAAGAGAAATAAAGTATACTTAAAGTATAAAAGTAACTTAGGAATTAGGGATACTTTAAAAGATATATATATATATATATATAATTCCTTAATATATATAAAAGACCTTCTAAGGCAGGAAACTAATATAATAATACTAATAAAACTATAGTAAAGAATAAAAATACTTATGTTTACCTCTAATTAGTAAAAAATAAAAATATTTAAGTTTACCTTTAATTTTAATTCATTAATAATAAAAGTCCTAAATAAAAGTAAATAAATAGAGTTATTTTATACCTCCCAAACTTAAGATCGCCCTTTAAAATTATAATTAATTTATACTAAGTGGTAAACCTATTACTTAATTAAGTACTATATTATAAATTTATATACTTAAACCCCTTTCAACTAATATATTTCTTCGTTAATTCTATTACCTTTACTCTTATTAAAAGGTATTTAAAGAATATATTTTATAGTATTATTCTGGATATAAAACTAGCTAGATTCATAACTATAAGTCAAAGGAAATCCCTTAATCTTAAGTATATAATTTAATATAATATAGTTATTAACCTAAAAGGAGTAGAGTAAGCTATTATTAAGTTTAGCCTAGGAAAGTCTATTAAGTTTATTAGTATTATAATAATTTATATACTATTTAAAACTATATTATTCTATATTATCCCTATAGATACTTTGTCCTACTTTACCTTATAAATATTAATTATATAGGTATTTAAGTTAATAACCTCTAAAATTACCTTATTTAAGAGAATCTTAATGTTCCTATTATCTATACATAGGCATATTTATAGCTCCTCCTTAATATAAAGAAAACACTGATATAGAATAACCTCATAAAAGATGAATTATAATAATTATACTAATACTTTAATTATTTATCAATTTATTAATTTTATAAAATATTATAATAAGTAGGCTATTCTATTAAACTTAAGGCCTTAAAGTAATTTATAAAAGTATATAAATATTACTAACTTAATATAACTACTTTAAATTACTTGAAATTTAGATTTAAGATAATTATAACTTCAATTATATAATGATTATTAATCTACTCTTTCTTAAAGATAGACTAGTATTCTATATTATTAATATAATAATAACTTTTAATATAATAAAGTCTTTATATAATTCTTAGTAATTATAATTTTAAATACTCTAAGATAATACTAAACTCTAATATATTTTAGACCTCCTAATATTACTATTACTAGTATGAATATAAATTTTAAACTTTCTAAATAAAGGCAAGGCTTATAAGCTTTATTTATTAATATATTTAAAGTGTCTATTAAAGCCTATAACTTAATTAGAAAAGTTAAATAATATTATACTATTCTTTAAAAAGTATATATAATTATTTAGTAGAATTTACCTAATAAGTATTATAATATTATACTTTAGATATTAGTAAAGGCTATTCATAATATAGTGGGCCTAAATAGCCTTGTTCCCATTTTACCTATTTTTAGAGTATATTCTAGAATAAACTCTAATTTACCCTTATTACTAAAGCTTTAATAATAAAGATTAATAACTAATAAGGTAATAGAGAAAATAAGGTAAATAAGAGTATTAAAATAAATTATAAATACCTTATTTATATACAATAGCCCTAATATATCTCTAATTCTAAATCTACCCCTAGAATCTCTTATTTAGATAAATTAAGAGAAAAAAGAATTAATAGAACTATATAAATTACTTATTATTAATAGTGTACCCTATACCCAAGAATTACTAAAAAAAACTTTGAAACCTTTAATTCACTACTATCTACTTATTCTATTGAAATAGTTTACTAAAGAAGAAAAATAATAGAGAGAGTAATATAGCCCTAAACCTAACTCCTCTAGCTCCTTAGCCTCACTAATAGAGTTAACTACTAAAAGTATAAAAGAACTAAGAATAATATAATAAACCTATTATAACGAAAGTAGAAAATATACTTATTAACCTTTTTAAATACTAGAAAAATTCTTACTTATATGATATAAATCATAAGAGTACTTATTAATAATATTATAATTTTCCTATTATTGAAAAAGAGATTAAATTATAATTTTACTATTAAATTATATAAGAAGATTAGAATTAATACTACTGGACGTTTATTTATAATATTATTAACTATTAAAATTAACTCCCTCTAATAAAAGAATACATTTAAAACTACTTTATATAATAAGAATATCTGCTAGAATATTAAAATGTTCAAGTTGCAAAAGATATATAAGATTAAGGGGCAAGGAACTAATTATCTATATAAAGGATTATACCTTATTGTCCGAAGCTATAATAATAATAATAAATAGCTTATTCTTATATAATTACTAATAATTTAATAAGCTAGCTAAAGGTTAATTCTTATTCTTATACCTATACTTCTTACTAATAAATTTATATTTTAATTATAAAGTATTACTTAAGCTTATAACTAATTTAAAACTAAGCTTAATTATATAGTTCTAGTAGAACTACCTTATAAAATTAATCATAATTATTCTTATAATTACATCTAACCTCTATATAGCCTAGTAAGAATAAAGGCCTATTAATACGCTATATATAATACTTATTATATTAAAAAGCTTAGAATAAGGTAATTATTATTTAATCTCTACTTACTTATAATAATAATAAAGAACTCTAAGAATTTTAGAATTATTAGTATATAAATAGATAATAGAATTAGACCCTTAATAAATCTATTCTCTAATAAAGAAACCTAACAGCTAAAAAATGCCTATTGTACTACTAAGAATAAATAGTTTTTAATATTAATACAGCCCCTTATATTCAATAAAGGTATTATAAAATTAAGTAAGAATAGTAAAGTTACCTTATCCTAAAAATAGTAAGGTAAAAAGCTTAAACCTATTCGTTATACTATAAACCTTATAAATTAAAAGAAATAATATATTTAATAGAGAATAAGATGAGTATATATTACCTCAATTTACTAACTAGAGGTATATCCTCATCTCTCTACTATAGTATAAAAAGAGTACTCTATAATTAAAAATAAAAAAGGCTTTAATAGTAAAAGGAGAACCTTAATTACAGCCTTATATTTATTCCTATTAACTTTATAAGGGCTAAATTAATTATTTTTATTAATAAATTATTTACTAATAATGTTAATTTATTATTATAAATTAGTTTTATTATTATCCTTATTAATAAGAGAATCTTAAGTTACTAATAATATATTTAATAAATAAATAAACCCTAATATAAGAATATAACTATTCTATATTCTATTTAAAAATAATACTTCCTTAGAAAGCTTAATTTTAAATAATAAGAATATTATTTACCTCTTATAATACTAAGTAATTAACCTCTTAGAAAATAATTAGAATATAGCCTTTTATAGTATATTTATAGAAAGATAAAGAAGTTAACTCTATTAAATTAATATTAGGACTAATAGTATTAGTATAGCCTAGTTAGTACTTCTTAGCTACTAAGTAGCTTAGTTAGGCCCTAATAAGCCTAAAAGGGTATATATATTAGACTTATAATTATACTTCTTATTAATATAGTTAAGTCTTCTTTAAACTATTTAACCCTATATATACTTATAAGTCTACTATAATTATAAGTCTAAATTTAACTAGATAATTTACTTCTAGACCCCTTCTTTATCTTTAAGACTACTAAAATATATAGGAGAGGTCTTACTTCTTCTTATACTATTTATTAAATAATTTAATACTTATTATTTATATTTATAATAAATATCTTTATTAATTAAGTTATTATTAATTATACTCTTACAATAAGGAATAATTAGTTAATTTACTAGGTATTCTTTTAATACTATACTTAATTCTAGGGAGTCTAGGAGAAGATTAACTTAGATACTAAGCTATAAAAGGAACTAATTATAGCTAATAATTTACCTCCTATAATTCAATTATCTATTACTAAAGAGGAAAAGAGATATAAATAACTATACTAAACTACTCTTATAGAGTATTAACTTACTCTCTAAATAACTTAGAAAGTACTCCTAGAGAGTACTCTAGTATTATAAGCTCTAGTAGAACTACTAAAGTTAATATTTATTATAAAGAATAATATCTAAAGTAATTAGTAGAATATACTAAAGGTATATATAATTAATCTAGTAATTATAAATATAGTCCTTATTAGTTATTATAATTACTAGAAATAACTAGAGAAATTAATATATATTAATATTCTAAAGTTAAAATACCTTAATATAATATATATAGGTAATAAGTTACTTTAAGGAATATTAAAGTCCCTAAAAAAGAAACCTATACTTATTATAACTACTTTTAATACTTATATAATTATTAAGTATAATATAATCTTATAAAAAGTATTTATTAATATAAGTATTATATACTAGATCTCTAATTAGGAAGTATATTATACTTAATACCTCTTATAAAATATTCCTTAGGTAAAGAGTACTAATATAATTTTAGACTTTATTAATATAATTAGAAGCTACTTTGTATTAAACTAGGTAGAAAGTATATATTAAAAGATTTATAAAGTAAAAACTCTAAATTAAATCCTAATAATATTAGAGGAAGTAGTAATAATATTTAGTATTATTATTTATTTTAGTAATATTACTAAAAGGTCTATATAGTAAAGTAGCTACTTTTTAACTATTACTAAGTAGTTTAATATAGTTTCTATATTATTTTAAAATAACTTAAACTTAAAATACTTATATAACTAGATCTATTCTTAGTTTATTAAAATATATAGCTATATTAAATATATTATAAGTTTTCTATTAATATTATTAGAAGGAATAGTAGGATTTATAGAATCCTATTATAAGTTTAAGTTTTAGGGCTTATATATAATAGCTAAAGTGGGCTCTACTAGGGAGCTCTATAAGAATATAATAGAGTTTATATACTCTATATAAACTCTCCCCTTCTCTCTTTAAGTTTAATATAATACTATTTTAGTACTATAGAATTATTATTTAATAACTAGTTTATAATATTACTAAACTTCCTATTTAGAATTTATCATGACAATACAAGACATACACGTGGGATATAAGGAAGTAAAAAGGCTTATATATTAGTAAAAAGGAGTAGCTACTCTAGATAGGCTTTATATACCCAGGTAGAGGGCCGCGGAGGGCCGCAGAGAGCCGCAGGGAGCCGCAGAGGGCCGCGCCGAGCCCATATAGGCACCAACACATAGGGCCTCTATAGGGCACCCATCACAACACACACCCCCAGATACGCGCGCTATAAGGCGCATTTGCAAAGCTATCTAAGTCCTCCCTTATATATATAAAAGAGAGGGAAAAAAGAGTATAATAATACCACCCCTAAACAGTATAAACAAAGTACTTATTCTAAGTAGTACTACTTAGAAGATCCCTTCCTAGTTACTTTAGAGGCCACCTAACTAGGTGGAACAGCGCCTCCAAAGTATATAAATGACCCTGCCGGTAATAGTGTAGCCTTCCCAGGGGCCCAGCGCTGCTAATGGCACTGTTCATAGTGGGCTAGAGCTTTGAGCTACTCCAGCGTACCTTATCCCGCATAGCGCGTAGCAGTAGGGAAGGTAACCCATTTATATAAAGCAGGGTAAAGAGTGCGCATGTGGAGAGGTGGCTTCCCTATTTATAAAGGGCTAGGGCCCTAAGTCCCACTCTTTAAAACCCCTACTAAAAAGAGTAGGCTAGTAAGTTGCTAGCTACTAACTAACTTAGTAAACTAGCTTAAGGTTTAAGTTAAGAACTTTATAAGAAGTAATATTTAACCCTAAATTATAGAGACTAAATACTAAGTAAAGGTTAAATACTTATAAGGGTTTAAACTAAGTAGGCACTACCTTCTAGGGCTCTGCCCTCCTCCACCCCCCCAGAGTACATAGGTATACACTCTAAAATAGCTAAAATAGCTAAAATAGCTACTACTAAGGGCCTAGTCTTCGCCCTTGTGAAGTAGCAGTAAAAAAAGCAGTAGCAGGCGCGCACAGAGTGCGCACAAAGGCAATAGAGGAGGCGCGCGCGCGCAAAGGTAGTTGTTGTGGTGCGCGCGCGCAGGTTGCGCCAGTAGGAGGCGTAGTATCGAAATCCGTGATCTCTGTATTTTATTGTTGTTACTGCAGAACTGCGTGAATTTCGCGCGGAGATATAAGACTCGTGAGTCTTATAACTGTGGGTTGTGGACTAATTATTCTATGAATAAGTGCCCCCTGAATTTAATATACCCCTTTGGGGTTATTAATACTTATTTAATATACCCCTATAAATATTTTTATAAATTTTAAATAATTTTATTTTTATTATAAAAGTATTATTCTCTTTTATATTAATAATAATAAATACTTACTAAGTTATATAATTATTATTTATTATTATTAGAAAAATAATTAATAATTTCTCTAAATTTTATAATTAATTAGTATTATTTATTACCCTTATATAAACTTATAATATAAATAATATTTTATTATATTCTTATTTATTAACTTTTAGTTTTCTTTTATTTTTTTAAATTATTTATAATTATAAATATATTCTCTTAAAAATTACTAAAAAGCTTATATAATTAATTATTAACTCTTTTTAAGTTATTTTATTTTTTATAATAGTTTTTAATAAAACTCTTATACTCCCTATTAAATTAGTTCTAATTAATAAAGTTATTCTTATTTTAGTTAGTGAGAATACTTTTAAAGTTAGTAATAAGTATATATTCCCTAAGAATAAAAAAGAAAATAAAAATAAAACTCCTATTAATAAGTATTTAGTACTTTTATACTTATTATTTAATTATTTTAATAAGGTTTTTATAGGAAAATAATATTATCCTATTTACTAAATAATTAAGGAGATTAAAGTAAAGTATACTAAGGTTATTAAGAAGAGGAAAAAGAAGGCTATTATTAAGAAAAGTACTTTAAAAACTCCTAAGAAGAAGAGTAGGTTTATAGGTAATTCTAGTTTAAGTAGCTTAAAACTTTATAATAATATTAATAATAATACTAAAGAGTATAATTTATATTTTAATTACTTATTATTCTTTATTAAGGGTTTTAATAAATTTAGTATATATTATAAGGGGCCTTATAAATACTATTATTATTATATATATAGTAATACTTATTAGAATAATACCCCTATTATTATTTATTTTTATTAGGAGCTTTATATTCTCTATATTAATTTATATACTTTAAAAGTTATATATATTCTAAAGTCTTATTTCCTCTTTTAAGTTTTATTAACTTTCTATTTTAAATTATTATAATTAAATAAAATAAGTTTTATTATATTATAAAAGCTACTTAAATAGTTTAGAAGGTTAATATTAATTCTAAGTAGGTAATTATAATAATAGAGCTTAATAACTCCTCTCTTATTTGTACTTAAGTTACTCCTATTATTCTTATTACCCTTATTATACTTATTATATTTATTACTCTAATTACTCCTACTACCCTAGCTTTTATTAGAATTACTCTTACTACTACTATACTTACTTTTATTTTTAAAGTACCTCCTACTTTTAGTATTATTATTCCTAGTAAGACTTACTTAGAGATCCCTCCTTTTAATAGTATTCCTCTATACTTTTTTAATAACTTTATTTCTTTTAATAATTTTAGTTTTTTATTTCCTATATTTATTACTTCTACTCTAGTTACTCTTATAATTAATAGTTTAATTATAATCTCTTATTATTCTCTTAATCTCTTTTTAAGTATTATAGTACTTAAGAGTCTAATTTTATAATTTCTTTATATTATACTTAATATATATAAATAGACTACTTATACTAAAGAATCTTTAAGTTATTAAATTTATACTTTTTATAAGTAGTTTTTACTTTTTTTATTATAGGTTATAGTCTAGGTAGAATTTCTTATAATTTTCTTAGGGACTTTATATTTATGAATACTCTTAATTTTCTAGGCTTTAAGTTTATAATAGAGCTCTTATTTTTATTCTCTTATTATTATTCTTTTATTATAAAATTCTTAATTTTATAAAATTATTTATTAATTCTAATTTTTTAGGGATTATTTAATTATATTAATTTTATTTATTTCTCTTTATTCTTTTTAAGTTTAGTTTTTTAAGTATATTTAAGTTTTTAGGTTTTATTTTAAAGTTTTAATTATACTTAAAAAACTTTAAATAGTTACCTGAAAAGTACTATAGTAAGTTTATTAAATATTAATTTAATTAAGGGAGTATAAGAGATTTTTATTTAGTTCTTATAAATTTCTTAATAAAATTAGTAGTTATATATATTTATATACTTTAACTTTATTTAGAGTTATATAAATTCTTTTATTATTAATTAAATAATTTAAAGATTATTATATTAAATATAAATAATTAGAGCCTTATTCTAAGTTAATAAGAAAATAATATAAAATTCTAATATTAATAGGAGCCTAATTTAGAGTACTATAATAAGTTAACTTATAAATAATATTTTTTTTATAATATATAAGAGTATAAGGAGTTTAGCTTTAATTATTAAGGTAATTATTATTAATTATTTATTTACTTTTTAAGTTATAATTCTATTAAAAGATTTTATTATAAAACCCTAAAAACTTTTATAATTAATTATATTATTTCTAAAACTTATATTCAAAGTTATTTTTAATATATTACTTAAGGTCCCTAAATTTACTTTATACTTAGAGTAGAAATAATAAGTATTATATAAATATTAGAGGACTTAATTAATAATTTCTTAGTATTTTAAACTTAGGTTTTAATTAAAATAAGTAAATTAACTTATTATAAAAGTAATATTTAGCCTTATTATTACTATTATATATAGAATTATTCTTATTTTATATTTAAGGAGGTTTATTTTAT
>JAXISO010000600.1:0-16245 GCA_036785465.1 Colletotrichum agaves | reverse complement strand
TTTTTACTTATTAATAGTAAAGATAATAAGTCACTCCCTTTTAGAGATGTAGACTTATACTATTAGTAATATAGGTTTTCCTACTTAATTTTTTCTTTTTTTTATATATATATTTTATATATATATATTTATATTTTTTTTATATATATAAAGGTTTTCCTTTAATTAGGTTTTTTCCTTTTATATATTTCTATTATATCTTTAAAATATAACTTTTATAAAAGTTATTATTTTAAGGGGGGATATAAGAATATAACTTATAAGGTTAATATATATTCTTTTATAATTATATTTATATATAAAGAATTTAAATATTCTATATTTATTTATATCTTTATTATCTTATATGATATGAAGAAATGGATTGGATATTTGAATTCCTTATAAGATTTGTAGTTGAATAGTATATGGTTTGATACTATATGCTAATACTGCTAAATATAGTTATAATAATCTAATAATAGAAATATATATCAAAGCGTACGCTAATACAGTGCACAGACTACTTCAGAGGTCCGGATCCGCTTGGACCCACACGGACCCACACGGACCCACTTTGGTAGTCCGTAATGGACCAATATGGAGCTCTGTAGAGGTCTAAGTATAATAAGAAGAGGTATAATAAGCTAGAAATATTCCTACCTTTCTAGTTAAGATAAGCATACAAGCAAGCAAGTAAGACTTTAATAAATATATATCTTTCTTATTCTTATAAATTCCTCTATTTAAATATTATATAATAAACTATTAAAATGATCCTTATATACTACACTCTACCTAATATATTATTATATATATATGGAAGCTTTACTACTTTATTACCTACTTACCTTTTTATACTTATAGGTTTTTTATGTGGTCCCCTTTAATACCTTATTTTTACTTTATTTAAGAAATATAAATAAATTAGGGATTTATTTTAATAATCTCTAAAATTACCTACTTTAAAGTAAAATTATTACCCTAGTTATACATAAATAGGGCTATACCTAGCTTTTACTTAATAATAAGTAAACTTTTACTTAAAATAATTATTTAATAAATATTAAGCTTTATTAATTATACTACTATTTTAGCTATCCCTCTATTATTAAATTAGTTACTCTCTTTTAGTAAATAGGCTATCCTATTTAAACTATAGTAATTAAATAATTAATAAAAATTTACTAATGCTATTAATTAAATATGGGAAGCCCTTAGTAATTTAAATTTATACTAAAGAATAATTATTTCTTTAATTATAAGATTATTTATAATATAATATATTTTAATAATAAAGTAACCCTATATATTATTAATTTAGTAATTAACTTTAATACTACCTATTTTCTCCCTAATATTTCAGCTAAGATAATATAGGAAACCCTCTATCTTTACTAAATTTATATATACTAAGGCCCTCTAGATTAAATTATTACTAATATTAATTTTAACTTTACTATTAAAATCTTTAAAAAGAGTATTAAATTTATAATTATTATTATTAAGGTGGTCCTAATTAAAGTTTATTACTAAATTAGTAAAATAGAGAGGTATTATAGTTCTCTATAATAGGCCTATACTATTATTTAATAAGAGTTACTTTTTACTAAGCCTAATTTTATACTCTAAATAGCTATTAAGGTAATTAATAATACTATTAAACTTAATAAATTAGTATTAATTCTACTTATTTTTAGTACTTACTTATAAATTAATAATAACTCTACCCCCTCCCCTAATATTATTATTAAAACTAAGGCTATTTACTCTATAATAAATAATTTATATAAGGAGATTATTAAATATAAAATTATAAATACCCTTATTACTTAAAATAGTCTAATTATAAATAAAGTTATTAATCTCCCCCTTTAATTCTAGGTATATATTTATTATAAAAAAGGGAGCTAGTAAGGCCCTTATTACCTTATAATAATTATAGGTAAAACTATTACTATTAAATTACCCTAAGGTCCCTAAGATTTTCCCTCTACTATAGTTAAATTCTAATATAGAGACCCTAATAGTAATTATAAAAGTAACTAAGACTTTAATTCTATTCTACTAAACCTAGAAATTATAGTTCTAATTACTCCTAATATTATTACTTAATATCCCTATAATAGACCCTATAAGAACCCTATCCCCTTAAATAATACTTTTAAGTAAGAGGTAAATTATATAATCTTTATAACTACTAAGGAAATAGTAGATTTAGCTCTCTCCCTTGCCCTCTGAAAGGCTGGGAAGATTACTATGGAAGGATTATTTTTTAAGAAGTCCTAAGAGAAGGAGATTAATACCCTACTCTAGTGAGAAATCTTTAAATTTAAGATTTTTAATCCTAATAAGTAGTATAATTAATTCTTTTAATTTTAAATAGTTAATAAAGTTAAGAATAAAATAATAATTCTATTTAAGAAGTTCTATTTAATTATTTATAGTATTAATAATATTAAAAAGTATAGGATTTTAATTTAATTTCTTATTATTTAATACTATAGTATATATTTATTATTATTAATTATTTTATCCCTTAGTCTAGATTATTAAATCTAAATTAGAGATATTATATAGGCTTATATATAATTCTAAACCCTATTAACTAGAGATATTTATATTTATTTTTCTAATTAAATTTAAGATTAATACCCCCCTAGTACTATTATAAAGGTTGTGAAGTCTCTCTATAGAATTATAGAGACTAGTACCTATTAGTGGGTAATATATAGTGCTTATTATAGGGATAAATTATAAATAGAGAGTTCCTTCTTTAACTTATACTTATTATTAATAAATAAAATAAGCCCCTATTTTATTATTATTAGTATATAAATTAATAATACTATTAACCTATTAATAGAGCTATTTTAACTATTAAAAATAAGGAATTAACTAAAGCTAAGTTTATAGCTAAACTAAAGGAGATTTTAACTTATAAGACTTTAGTTATATTTAATAATAGTATTATTATATTATTAATAAATAGATTTATAACTCTTTATTAAAAGGGCTAAGGCTTTAAATTAGAACTTATTAATATTAAATCCATAGTTAAAAAGTAATAATATATTAAATAATAAGTCTAAGGTACTTATATTACTTTAATTTACTAATTTAAAGCTTATTTTAACTTATTAATTATTATATAATATTAGGACCCCTTTAATAAGAATATTATTACTCTTAATAAGTAACTTTTATAATTAAAGGATAATTTTAAGTATAACTTTATATTTACTATACTATTACTACTTACTATAAAACTATTTATATTTATGGATAAATTATTTATTAATAACTAGGATTTAATATTATAATTTAGTTATATTATTATCCTAGTTAATAAAAGAATTTATAATATATTATTTATAATTAATAGTAATATTATCCACTATAACTTAATTAAGTATAAATAAGTTACTTATAGTATATTAGCCTCTAAGATTTATACTATAATTACTAGTATAAACCTAGCTTTTATTATTATATTAACCCTTTAGAAAATTACTACTAAGCTATAAATCCCTAATATAATACTTATTATAATATATACTAATTTATACTTATTATATAAGTACTTTATTAAACTTAGTATTATAAAAGAGAAATAACTAATAATTAATATTATAGCTCTTTATTAATTATATAAATAATAAGAATTTATTAAAATTTACTAGGTTAATAATAAAGATAACCCTATTAATACCTTTATAAAGGCCTTACTAAATAGAGCCCTCTACTACCTTATTAATATAAATGGGATTATAATTTAAATAGAAGAATAAGTTACTTAAATAAGTGAGGAGTAGTAGAGAGAGTATATTTTATATTATTAGAGTATATTTGTGATTATTATAAAACTATTTAATTTATATATTTAGAAGGGTATATTAGGTGAATCCTAGTATAAGAGAAAAACTACTAGTATTAGGATATTTACCTATATTACTAGATCCTATATGGATCCAAGACTTTGGAGTGGATACTCTAGTAATTATATAGGTAGTTATATAATCCATATGTGACTATATGTGACCCTCCTCAACTAGATATTATTTCTTCCTTTGAGGCCTCCTGCTCTAAATAACTTACCTTAATTAACCCACTTTCACTTTATATATAGTAAACTTATTATCTCTACTATTAAAGTATTGGAACTAGCTGGTATAGTGAATTCTATAGTAACCTTATTATATACTTTATAGTTTACTTTACTATATATAAAGCTTTAAAAGGAATTATAAATAGTTTTAGTAATAGTATTAATAAGATTATAGAAAATAGTACTTTTATTATAAAATAATTATTAATTTATATTTTTAATTTATATTTTAAGTTAATGTATATTTATATAAATATAAGTAAAATATATAGTATTTACTTTAAAATTTTACCTATTAAAAAGTTAAATAATATATACTATATACTATATAATTACTATAATAATAATTTAAATTATTCTTTAATACTTTTATATATAATTTTATCTTTAATTATTATAAACTTAATTATATTATAATTTAATATTTTATAATCTTAATACTATATAGTCTTATATATAATTAATCTATATATTACTAACTTAGCTTTAACTTTAGAAATTCTTAACTTATTTCTATTAATCTATATACCTACTACTATACCTTATTTACATTCACCCTCATGAGAGACCTCGGAGAGAGAAAGATATGGTCTGTGGTCCACAGTTGCGGTAGAGGTACCTTGGATCAGTTTGTTAGAAGATGCAGTGCCGTCTACGGAAGCGCTGTCGATGCAAGACAAGGCCCGATCTCTAAATACCCATTCGCTCATCATCTTCTCCTCCCCCAGTGTCCTTCTGCTGCTGCTGCTTGCTCCACTCTCTTCTGCGGGCTGCTGTTGACTGCTCCCCCCGGTCCTGTCCTGTCCTGAATGAACCTTGTCCAGCTCCAGGAACCCAGAGACATCCATGTCATCCGTCTTGCCTCTAGTTGCTCCCGTCACTCAACTTGCTCTCACTCTCTCTATCTCTTTCTCTTCCCTTTCATCCCTTCCCCATCTCCTTTCCGGTTCTGTCTTGACGGATACCTACGTCTGTTGAGGGAATCCATCTCTTCCAGCTGGCTCGTAGCAACTGTTCCCTAAGTTCTCACCGTCTTTGCATCATCAATTCGAGTCCTTGCGTCTTTCTAGTCCTGCGTCTGAATCGGCCCGCCTTGGCCCGTATCTCTGTCAACTCTAACTCGCTTCGTACCCTCTACCTTCAACTCACTCACCTCTTGCTCCTATTGTCTTTCTTCCTCTTCCCTTCCGGGCTAGCATATACCATCTGATCTTTGACTGTTTCTTGTTGGCCATCCTTTGCACCCCCCCGGCTCGCTACGAACCTCTGCTGTACACCGCCCTTGCTTCAACTGGGAATTCGCTTGAATCCAGGCCCCCAGGTGACTCGATGACGGAAAGGTACCTCGACACGATCACGAGGCTCAACATCCATTGAGCGGATGACACCAGCACTGATAACCCCCGACTCGACAACCGCCATCGTTGCCCATTGTCCTCTAAGTTCTTTTCGCGAAACCATCGCCATTCGTCTCTCAGCGGCCTTTTTGTTATTATCGCCGGAGAGCAGGCAAGTACAAGGTTTCTGCGAGGAGGTCCCTTTTTCCTGCGAAACCATCGAAGCACCAGGCTTACCTCAGGCAACCGAAAGCCGTGGCCGAAGCCACGGCCGCCTAAGATAGCTCCATCTTCAGCAGCTCTGCCTGGTGCCCCCTCGGCCTGCTCGTGCGGCCGTCGACGACCAACGGTCAACTCCATCTACATCGCCGTCCGCTTCGAGTCCCCACGTTGACGTTGCCTTGCCCGCCGTTGATTATCTCGCCTCGCCGCGCCGCGTCCCTCCCAAGGGTCCCACCAACGCACCTTTCTCCGCATCGAATCGCATCCCGCTTCCCCTCTATTTCGACCCTGTTCCCGCCCGGCCTGCGCTTCAGGATTGAGCCTCCAAAGTGATTCAACGACTTCCAGTGGTCATGAAGGATGGATGAGCAGGTTCGGTGCCACTCCGACGTCAATTCCGAGCATATCCTCTCGCACTCCGCCTAGAACTGCCCTGCGCTCTCGCATCGCACTTCCATCGTTACCTCGACGGCCAGCCTTGTTTCGCCGGCTACACAGATCAACGTCGATCTCTCCCGCCCTTTGCGGGCCCTAACCCGAAGCAAAATGCATCAACAAGCTCGACCCGCCCCGCGGATCTCATCCCCCGCTTCTTCCCCTCAAACGAACCCCTCTCGAACGAATAATCCGAGGGAAGGGGCACTGGGCCCTCGTGCGAGAACAACTTCTGATGCTTCTGGTCGCGATCCTGCTTTTGCCGGGTCACCGACCGTCGACAGTCCCCTTGGCGCCGGTCCTCCTGCTGACGCCATCAAGAAGTTGGACCAAATCATCCAGGTATGCTGGCAGGATGGCGCAGAATGCGTTCTTCTTGGAGGCTAACTCATAGCAGAATTTTCACACCAAAGCTGCGTCAGTGGTCCTTCAATCGCGTATAAACTTGAAACCTATATACACAACTCGTGGCTCCGGAAGCAAGAAGCTGAATAAATGGGTGAGTTTCGCGAGACACGCAACACTGCATGTCTATGATGATAGGACGCTGATATCTTGTACCTTCCCAGTTTCAAATTGAGACCGAAGAATTCGACGATTTCAAGGACGAGCTCCGTATCTGGAGGAATTGCGGCAGCTTCGAGAACACGCCGCCGCCTTTAATCATTGAGACATATCTTGATACTTCACGCCTAACTCCAAGCCAAAGTCTGGTCATAGTCGACGAGAACGGAAAGAGATGGGATGCTATGGAAGCCTTGAATTCGTCCGATTCGAGTGACGACGGCCGCCCAATACCCGCCAAGAGGAACACAGAGGTTATTCTGGAACGATGGCGCATCGAATTGAAGACGATTTCTGCCAACGATATTGGCGACTTTGGCCCGACATTGCCCACCATTTACAAGAAAAGCATCGTCTTTTTCCGATCGCTCTATGCTGCAGCAAGGATTTTGCCTGTCTGGAAATTCTCTCAGCATTCTCTCAATAAAGGAATCCACCCATCGCTGGAGCCAAAGTGTCGCATCCGAACCGCCGAGCCACAGGCAGACGTTCTCGACCGGCTCAGACATCCGTTGTACGACGGCAGGCCGGATGTTGTAACCGACTATGTTTTTGGCGACTTGGAGGTCCCAGTTGGTCGTTTCTATGCCACTGTGACATACAGGAATGAGTGCAATTTCCGTGTGGACGATTCCGAGTCGCTCCTGAGCTCTAGATTCATGGGAGTCGATGAAAACTTCTTCAAGCCTTCACTGCCTCAGAGAAGAGAAGCCCGCAGAGTGGATCCTGAGGTCGGCTCTCTTCCGTCTCATAGACATAGCCAGAACCTGTCCGATATACATCAGACTTATGGCAGTCTTTCAACCTTTCATGGTGATGGTCCTTTGGGCACCAGTCCCATATCAGCGTTGAAAGCCGTACGGCCTCCCGGTTCAGACACAAGCTCACCACCCGAAGTTACTCCTACTAATGTAGAACCAAACCCGCCCAACTCTTTGCCTGTTTCCGGGCTTGCTTCAAGATCATCAATCAAGGCTTTCGACAGCACCGGTCGTCGGCCTTCTGTATCATTCCAGCCTTTCAAGGCGGGTTCTCTTTCTGGATCTCCTGTTCCTCGGACCTTGGACTCTGAATCGCCGGCTTCTCCTGCGTCGAGAGCTGCGGCGTTAAACGCGCTCACTCAACCGCGAAATCGTCGCTCTCTGACTGTCGGTATGCCTGCCTCCTTGCGAGGCGGTCCCCCACCAGGCGATGCACCAGTCGTTGGCTCGCCAAGGCCTTCATCGACAAGCCGCTACAGCAGCAGCTTCACTCACCGCAAGGGAAAGCTGTCATATGGCGGGCCCAGCAGAGCGGGCGACGACGAGCAAGGTAGCAGCGGACGACAGAGCCTGTCTTCGTCTGTGGCACAGCCTGGATCCGGCCTCCTCGCCGAGGCTGGAGGAGGTGGCAGCTCGGGAACTCTGCAGACCGATGATGACCAGATCTCCGAGTTCCTCAAGGCATTAGACAGCAAGAAGACGTTGAAGAGCTTTGAGCCCAGCAAGAAGGGCGAGTTGGCAACGAATAGGACAGTCGCCCAGCTCTCCAGGTTCCATATGATGAAGGAGTCTAACAACGCCCTCACGGATTCCATGACTTCGTCGATGCAAATGCACAGATCATCAAGCTCTTCTAGCAGACAACTATCGAATGTTCCAAGCATGGCTGCGCCCGCTTCGGTTTCAGTGTCGTCCTCGCCCGGAAAGCCGCTGTCTCCTCATACACCTCACACACCTGCGGTGCCCTCGCGGTTGAGCGAGAACTCCATCATCAACTACAACACCAGTCAGCCACGCAGCGAGCGTGGGAACAGCAGTACACAGAACACGCAACTTAACAGAGAAGACACCATCACCCAGGATGGCACCACTGCAATCGACATTCCAATTTCCCCGAGGATTGGCACGCACCCAAGGCGCTCGAGCTCGGTTGCTCAACAGAATCGGGCATTGGTAGACGATGTTGATGGAGACCTCGCTTTCGCGGCCAACCGGAGCATCAGCTTGGGCGCCGAGGATCGTGAGCCCCCGACGCTGAGTATGTTGTTGGGTCGACAGACGGAAGCGGAGGCATCATCCCGACGAGAGGGGATATCTCTGCAGCCGGCTGTTGACATTCAATCATCAGGCTCGGCAGACATGATCCGGCAGGGGTCGTCAGAGGGCTCCAAGCCACCAGGCGGGTTGATGGCTGTTGCGCCTTCCAGCTCGCCCTTTGGCAGACGCCGTTATGCCGGTATGGCTGCAACTGGTGGTCGTGGGCAGACGCCACCACAGTCTTCAAGGGGTAGTTTTACAGGTTCGATTGGCAGATATGGACGAGGTGAGAATGACCCAGCGGACGAGGAGCCGCTTCTATTTGACATGTCGGAAATGGATGCGCAATCGCGTAGAAGCTTGGAGGAGGGTAGAGGGGGTGGTCACGTTGGATCTGGTTCCGGAAGCCGCGGTGATTTTGAGCCACGCGGCATCAGCCGAAGAGGGTGGTAAAAAATACGTTATTCATTGGGGTGTTTGCATTGTTTGGACTGGGACACTCGGTCGGAAGCACGCGAAGACACAGGTATTATTTTTTCGTGGCTGGAGCATAGGTGGCCTAACCATTGAGCGCTACAGTAGCCCCAGAGGCAAGAACTGAGGGTGCCAGAGACGTTTTCACTATGACACATATATCACGGCTGGGCTGACAAGGGAAGTTTGGCGTTTCACGGACTGGTTTGATTAAGGATTTGGGGACCGGCGGAGAAGGCCGGACTATGGATGACGGATTACAGATATGATAGAGAATGTACAAAGACTGGCATGTACACATACAGAGCGTATCAACCAGCATCGCCGCTTTTAAAAAGAAGGGGAATTAACGAGAGTTTGCATAGTTTAGGCATAAGCCAGCAAGTTGCGGCGGCTCTATCTCATTGGGGCGTTAAGAGGTCTACGAAAGGCGTGTGCTGGTGCAATGCGCTTCGTCTAATATTGACTAACGTACGCGTAAAAGCTAGTGTAGGCAGAGAGGCGTTTTCATATCAGAAGCATCCGCATGGTTCTCGCCGTCACTGCGTACGCATGGGTAACGAAGTAAGGTTGTTATCAAGAAAGAATGTCAGTTATTAATATCAACCCTACTATGGTAGAGGCCGGGGGTGCCAGGCGGTTGGATGTGGCTGTTTGATCACGTTAGCCGTCCCTGGTCGGGTTTCCCCGCACCTGTGGCCGTGTGGCGCGAGATGGGTTCGAATCCTATCGGCGTCTTTTGGTTTTTTTCGCCCAACGGCTTATATGTCTTATGGGTGGTCTTTTGCAATGATTTCTTGTCTTGTGGCTGTTGAGGGAAATTGGATGAAGCTTGGCGATGGAGCCAAGATTGCGGTTCAAACCCCGTCAGAAGGATATCCAGAGCTATTTTGGGTTGATGGGAGCAGGAGAGGCTAACACATAACCCAGCTCATGTAACTTTCTAAATCGACGAACAGTCGTACCCTCATGTGTGCATGGGTGGGTGACAACGCGAACAGACGGCGGGAACCAGGGCGAAGAACTGTAATTCGATTAAGAACGAAGGGAAGTAGGAGAAGCCGCGGCCAAATAAACCAAGCCAAACATTCCAGAGTTTTCTAGCGTTGCAATTGGGTCGCAATGCACACTAGTCTATTTACGTATCCTTCGAAAATCCCAACTTTCTTGATGCTACGAGCGGGCTCAGTTGCAGAAGAAAAGTGGCGGAGAGGGACGGGACCTAAGATGCAGTCCACAGATGTGGCGGTGCGCAGTTGCTGTCCGCGTAATTCGTGGGCGAAACCGCGACTCAGCCCCTAGGTAGGTACGGATTGATGATGACGACGGTCCTGTTCCCAAGCCCATGCACGTTACCTAACCAGTGGGCTGGCTGGCTACCTTATGAAGTAGTTGTAGACCTGAGCGGCCTGTCCGCGGGAAGATGTGCTGTAAGTCACTCTCCGTAGTTCCCAGTATGTAAAAGTACATTTATGGTAATACCCCCAGCTCCCATATTCCATCGCTACCGCGCAATACCTGACGCAGTAATATCTTATTGAGGCGCGCATAGGCAGGTGCTGAGGTAAAGGTCGATACCTTATCTGCCTGACCTCATGGGCTGGACACCCGCCTGGCTCTCTGTCGCCCCCTTCCATCATTAACTTACCGTGCCAGTAACCTTGCCTAAGGTATTTCGACCTGCCTTACATACCACCAGACTCACCGGCCTTGAACCGCTTCGCATCGCCAGCCGACCTTACGTACCCATTACGGACCTGAGTGACCAATTTACCTGATCCATCGTCTTCCCTGTCGTACCTTGCGGAATACCTCCAGGATACCAACCGAACTGTTCCCCGCCGACGTACCTACCTAGCGAGGCTGTTCCCCGAGACCCAGCATAGCGACTCCAATACCTTCCTCACCTTACCCTCGACCTTACAAACCTACATGCGCTGGCTAAACTCCTCTTCCCCATAACACCGCATCCCATACTTTTTGCTCCGAGTCACGACTCACCATCATCACCGCAGCTGTCGCCTCATCGCCGAGACCCTTGGCACGAACCACCGAACACCCAGCCGATTCTCGCGAGACGACTCTTCATCCATCGGTCACTCAGAGTATCCGCAGCGGCTCACAGCTTCTACCCAACATGTTTCGAGCCGCCGCCGCTGGTCCCTTTGACGAGGGCATCGGTACGTTGTCCACTAGTTTGCTTCTGCATCTTACACGAGCTCATTTGGCTAACCTGCGTCCTGCGGCATACAGCCAAGGCGACTGACGAGAACCTAACTTCGGAAGACTGGGGAGCCATTATCGAGGTTTGCGACCGCGTGGGCAGCGATCAGAACGGCCCCAAGGAGGCCGTACAAGCTATGATCAAGCGTCTGGCGCACCGCAACGCCAACGTCCAGCTCTATACCCTCGAGGTAAGTCTTTCCATCTTCGTCATCATATTTGGTCCCCAGATCTGGATGTGGCTGACCTCGTTGTCTGCTGCCTAGCTCGCAAACGCCCTCAGCCAGAACTGCGGGAAGAACATGCACCGGGAGCTCTCCAGCAGAGCATTCACCGACGCCCTACTGAAACTCGCAAACGACCGCAACACTCACAACCAAGTCAAGGCCAAGATCCTCGAGCGCATGAAGGAATGGTCCGACATGTTCAGCAAGGATGCAGACCTCGGCATCATGTACGACGCTTACTTCAGACTCAAGCAGAGCAACCCCACTCTGCAAGCTCCCTCGGCGCCCCAAAAGACGGGTTTGACCGACTTGGATCGCCAGAAGGAGGAGGATGAGTTGCAGATGGCCTTGACTTTGTCTTTGCAGGATGAGGAGCGGAAGAAGAAGGCTGCGGAACCCGTTGCTTCATCATCCTCCGCCGCCCCCGGATCCTCCGCTCAGCCCTCCCAGCCCCAGAGTCAACCCGCACCCGTGCCCGCCGGCACAACAGCCGCTACCGTCTCCAGAGTACGAGCACTATACGACTTCGTCCCTTCGGAGCCGGGCGAGCTGGAGTTCAAGAAGGGCGACGTCATTGCAGTGTTGGAGTCGGTTTACAAGGACTGGTGGCGCGGGTCCCTGAAGGGCAAGACGGGTATCTTCCCCCTCAACTACGTCGAGAAGCTTACGGATCCGACCCCCGACGAGCTTGCGCGCGAAGCTCAGATGGAGGCCGAAGTATTTGCTGAAATCAAGAACGTTGAGAAACTGCTTACTCTGTTGAGCACGTCAAACACGGCGCCGAGAGAGGAGGACAACGAAGAGATCTCTGTGAGTTAGAGGCGGGACGCACTGAGATTTCAAGCACTAATTCATGCCGCGCAGAAACTTTACCACCAAACGTTGGCTATTCGGCCGAAGTTGATCAAGCTCATCGAGAAGTACTCGCAGAAAAAGGGTGAGGTATCTGGTCAATCTGCTGCGAGTATCTCAGTTAACGTTTAACAGACGATTTCACACAATTGAATGAGAAGTTCATCAAGGCCCGCCGCGACTACGAGTCTTTGCTTGAGTCTTCCATGTCCCATCCTCCTCAGCCCAGCTACCACCAATATGCGATGAGACCGGGTCCTGGCGGATACCCGGGCGGGCCAGCGGGATACCCTCCCCAGGGCCCTCCTCAGGGTCCTCCCCAAGGGCCTCCACAGCAGCAGGAGCAGAGATACTACACTCCCGCACCCCAAGGTGAACTACCTTGATTGCCAGTCCCAGAGCATCGAGTTTGACTAGTCGTATATAGAACAACCTCAATATCCTCAGTCCACGCCGTCGCCGAACTTCCAGCGTCCGGCACAAGCCACGCCAGCTCCTTTCTACGTAGCTGGTGCTGAGGTGCCTTCAGCAGGTGGTCCGCCTCCCGCGCAAAACCAGCACTATCCCCAGCGTGAAAACAATCCCCGCCTCCCTTCCACAGGAAAGGCCCCGGCACCGATCAACACTTCGCCTCCTCCTCCAGCCACCGCTTACACTGCTTATTCGCAGCCTCCTAACCAGCGTCCCCAGAGCACGTACGGCGCTCAGGAGCTGGCTACCTCTGTATACGATTCGCCCATCGCGACCCATAACCCGAGCTCAGCAGCGACGTACACCTCATCCGTCTATTCTCAGGATGATCCGTATCACAACATTACTTCGAGTCCAGTCGTAGGAAACTCCACCGGGACCGCGCCGCCTCCCTCGTCGATCCGGACGTCCGCACCGTCCGCGCCGCAACCATCCCAGCCCCAGCAGCCGTCAGCGCCGCAACAACCCCAGTACCAAAGTTACCAACCAGGAGCTCGTGGACAAGATAACTACAACAACGCGCCCACCCAGGCACCTCCGCCCGTGCCGACTGAGGCCGCCCCGCCGGTTCCAGGCCCTGCCAGATCCGAGATACTGACGCCTCCTCCTTTGCAACCCGGCGGCGCGGCTTACGACGCCAGGCAGAGCCTGCCGAGCCAAGGACGGCAGCCTCAGTACAGAGCATATATTCCCCCGGGTGCTGCGGCCGACAGTCCCAGCGCACCTCCTGCGGCTGACTACTACCGTCAGAGTGGCGTGTACTAAAGCTCATGGGTTCGTGATGTCTCGGTAACCGACTAAGAACTCTACAGAGGGGGGGGATATCTGGTTGTCAATGACTACATTCTTTTTTTTCCCGGCTTCAACGCTAGCGAGGTTAGTTGTTGTTATCTTCTTGGGAGGCACTTTTTTGGCATCATTTAGGCAGGGAGACGATGGTATTTCGCAAAATCCACCTACCTAGTGGCCTCACTCATACCCGCCCGCTAAGGCATAGTTTGTTGACTGGATAAGAGTATGGGAGGCAATGAAGGGAAAGGGGAACGGGCGGGGGCTGAGGAATACATAATATGCAGGAATATGGACCATATTCATTGAAAACCGATTGCTCGTAGTGTGATCACACTGAAGTTGCACGTAAGCACACGGGAGTAAGAACCAAATGGTGCCATTCTCTACTTGGGCGTAAACACAAAACACTTGCGATGTGACGATGGTCATTTAAGCAGTACTTTGTCCACGCATCGTACGTAATCTGTCTGTCTGCCTGCCTTTTTCCTCTCTAGTGTCTCATTGCCTGAAGTAACCAAACGTCCTCCTACGCCTCATCAGTATGTTTTGGGGCCCCTTTTTAGTATTTAACCTCGTGTTGTGTTCTCGTAACCTGGGTACCAAAAACATCCATCAACGCCGCGCGAGAAGGCCTGACTATCTGTTTCGACGATTCGACCAAGGCACCTGTTTTGTAGACGTATCTGGTAGGCAAGTATGTTGAATATTTCAGCGAAACATTTCGTTCGGATTCCTTGGGTGGAATCGCCAACCGCAGAGCACGCACGAATCTTCCTATTCAAGGACGGCTACAGAGGAATCGGAGTTTGATTATGCCTATAAAAATTTGAATAGGATAACTTACACGTATTATAACTGAGTTGGCTCGATGCGGGCGCCCTTTGCCTTACACAAGGAAGTTCCGGCCCTCAAACAAAACCACTACCACACTTTACATAATTCATCATTGATCCCACCTGTTGCTCGTCACATTATCCTACCACCACAAAAACCACAACAACCACCCCGCCTACCGCAACGTAAGCCCGCAAGAATCTCGTCTTTGCTCCATATCGACGCAGTAAGGGCAGCGTGGCCGCTTATAGGTCTCGGAAGCCCACACCGAGAACTACTCTCTAACAAGACCGACGGGCCCCGGGCCCCATATCTACATATATTTGGGATGCCTCCTCCTCAACCGGTTGTTCCCGCCGCTGCGGAGCAGTTGCGACCGCAGGTCTCCTCAGCTCCGGGTCATGAACGGCACCAGCCAAGCCGTCGTCCTCCCGGGCGCAGAAGCCCAGCTTCAACAGAATGTCTGTCACCCAGATCTAGGAAGAAATTCCTCCAGAGCATCTACGAGACTGTAGAAAGCATCCTTTTTCCCAAGCCAACGCCGATTCCATACCGTCCCGTCCGCTTTAAGGCGGCGTCGTTTTGGGAAAGCGTTATCCCCCCCTCGTAGCAGCTACGTCTCGACATGCTGATTTCTCGATGCCCTGTGTGGGATTCCACGCGGCGCATCCAGCCGAGCTCTTCGTGGCCGCGTCTCCTTGGGCGAGAGCATCAGCAGCAGGGCTCTTTTTGTTCTTCGGCGGGTGTTGGAATGTAATTCTCAAACCGTACGGGGCCTCTGTAGGTTCCGTGCAGGAAAGGAGATGATGACGCAGTTGTAGAAGCCAGGGCACGCGCTCTTCGACGGACCAGATCCGTTCCAGCGCTTCCTCTCGGCGGAAGCCCGCGGTTCCCAGAATGTGACGTCGGTTTGTTTGCACATATCCAGTCGCCGACCGCTGAAACGCGTCCCCCCCGAAGGCACCCAAGTGTCTGTCCGGGAGACCGACGACGCTTCGCACATCTTTGGCGACGACGGACCGGTCTTCCGGCCCTTCCCGCTGTGCGGGACCTTTGAAGGCCTCCGCAACGGTCTCTCTGGAGCGCCTGTGGCACTTGAGGACTCGGGCGAATATGGAATGGTTGTTTCATGATCGACCAGACGGACTTCTAGAGACGCACTGGACGTCTCGTTCGCGACGATTCGTGCTGTACCTCCTTCCAGGCGGCTTGGATGCGCAAGTAGCAGCCCCGAACGCTTTCCGCGCCGACAATAATGCTCAACTCATCGAACTTGATACGGCGGCGAAATTCGGGCTTCCGGGAGGTGTTATTAGGGGGGATTCAATGTCGGTAGCAGTCGCGTAGGAGACGGGCATGTGGTAGACAGCCCAGAATATCTGATTGAAGAAACCGGTACAGGAGTGAATCATGTTGGTGTAACCTCTGTTGAGCGAGCCCTACAGCATTCCAGATTTGATCTTGGATTTTCCTGTATAGGAGTCAGATCAAGCTGAAAATTGTCGGTATCGTGGCGAATAATTACTGTCTTCCTCGGCGTGCAGAACGCGTGGTTAAGCCAGCAAACGTAATCAGTGATGATAATATATGTTCTCTAGCCTGAAATGGGTATTCGATAGCACGTGGAAATACTCGCAAAACGCTGCAACTGGATTTCGTGTTACTTGATCTTTACAAGTCCGCCCTTTCTTTCAAAAGCCCAAGCCCCC
>JAXISO010000599.1:0-16281 GCA_036785465.1 Colletotrichum agaves | reverse complement strand
CCTATAAATTTATTTTATTATAATAATTAATTTATTATTTAATTAGTACTCCCCCTTATTATTAATTACTAGGCCTAGGAGGCCTAATAATTAGTATATATTAGCTCCTAGGTACTTATAAATTCACTAATTATTTATGTCCTACTTATTTAACTAACTACCCTATAAACCCTAGCCTAGTACTAGGACTATTATTATCTTCTTACTATTATAAAAGTATAGGTCTTTACCTAGTATATTACCCACAAGGGTAAAAAGAAGGAAGCCCTAGCTCCCCCTATACTTACTATACCTACTATACCTACTATACCCACTATACCTTTAGGCTTTATACTTATTAACCCACCCACACCCCATAGTACTTATATTACCCCTGCCTAGGTGGCTACTCTAGCTAGCCTATTCTTATTTATTACTACTATTTTTAAGAAGGTATATTTACTACTCCCCTCGTATTTTATCTCTACCTCTAACTTATACTAGATTTTATATACCCCTAGTACCTAATTACTCCTTTACTATTTAATTACTCTGCTACTACTTTAGCTTATAGGCTATTATATACTCCCTAGTCTTTAAATAATAATAAAACTCTTTTTAATAATAATACTATACTATTAGTCTCTATTATAATTTATAATTTAACTATATTTAACTTTATACTTATTTATTACTTTATTATTCTTAAGCTCCAAAAATAACTCCTAAATAAGTACTAAGTATTCTTCCTATTATATAAGAACTTTATAAACCTACCTATAACTCTTTCTTTTCTATTTCACTATTATAATCTCACTAATTTACTATTTATTATTACTAAAGTTCTTATAAATTAGTAATAATTATTTATTTATTTATTATTAACCTAGTAGGGGGTTCTCCCTAGCTCTCTATAAGAGTAATATATAAAAATTAGAGTAGACTCTCCCTAATATATTAAGTATTACTACTATTAATAAAATAATTATAATTACTTTATATTTTTAATAAAGTTAATTAAGTTTCTTATAAGGCCTAATTATTTTATAATTAACTATTAATAACTAAATTTTATTCCCTACTTTAAATTATTTAATAGAGTTTTACTAGGAGTTTACTAATTACTTTATTTCTTATTAGGTTATTATAATTACTATTTAAGTTACTTCTATAGTATATATAAATTACTTAATAAACCTTAAAGTAGTATTCTTATAACTTTTAATTTACTCTATACTTACTAGTATAATTATAATTAACTCTATATAAAAACTATATTCTAAAAAGAAGGGGCTAATTCCTATAGTAAATATATTATAATTATTTAATAATAATTAAATAGAGAGTAAATAATTCTCCTAGTTATTCTATATAAAGTTTACTATAGTCCTAAGGATAGCTTAAATTTCCTAGTTAAATCACTTAGTTACTTTATTAGTTTATAAGTAAAAGGTAGTACTTAAAAGCTACTTAATCCCTATTAATTTATAAAACTTTTATTAAAAATAACTTTTTTAATTACTCCCCCTATTATTAATAATTATATAAGGGATTCTATAGGATTTATAATTATAGGTTATAAAGTACTTTATATAAGTCTCTATATTTATAATATTTATTACTTTAAGAGCAATTACCTTATCTAGGTAATTTATAATTACTTATAAGTACTTTATACTAATTATAATAAATACTAGGAGGCTAGTAATAAAGTTTATTAAGAAAAAAGAGTGGATTTACTTAGGGACTAGTAATAATTATAATAAGCTATATTTTACCTACCTCTAAATTATCCCTCTTTTATACTTATGATAGTTATAAATAAAGTATTATATAATATTTAATTACCCTAGTTAAAAGTACTAATAATTAAGAATACTTAATATATTATTATAACTTAGGTATTCTATTATTACTAAATTATAGGAAAACTAGATTATTTATATTTAAAGAATATTCTTATTATTATTTATATTAGTACTACCTAGTACTTAGATTTAGTTATAGAATATTAGCTAATTAACTATATTAATACTATACTCTATAATTTATACTTTTATTATGATCCTAGGAGGGAGTAACTAGGCTCTTATTTTTCTAAAGTAGTATATTAATTAGTACTCCTTATTTTATAATTAAGCCTTATTCTATAACTACTATAATTTAGAGTTTTTAAAGACTTAAATATAGAGTAGGGGTAGTATTATATAGTCTTTATATAACTTCTAAATTAGAAGAGTAGAGTCTAGAATAGCTTATATTACTTACTCTTACTCCTACTTATTATTTTACCTAGTAAGTATATTTTACTTATAGTAAGAGAGTATATTTAGTATTATTACTAATTTCCTAGGGTAGTATAGAAATTTGAAGTTATATTTTAAAAGTTCCTCTACTTAGTAACTCTAATACTTTATTAACTTAGTTTTCTTTATAAAGTATTCTAAGCCCTTATAATTAATTATAATTATAAACTTCCTATAATTTTATAATTTTATATTTTATATTCATAAGTATATTATAATTATAAGTAACTCCTTATTGTGAATTAGGTAATTATATTATGTAGGTATAAGTTGTTATAAGTAAAAGGTAATTACTCTAGTAATACTACCTAAGAGTATAATAACTTACTAGAAGCCTCTACTAGACCCCCTAAAGTTTATAGGCTAATAGGATAAATACTCTTCCTAGGCTACTTAAATACATAATATATTAATAATAAATTAGTAGTTCTTCAAAAGCAATAGAGAGTAATTTTACCTTATTTACTCCTATTTAAATAATATTATATAAAAAGTTATATAAGCTTATTATAAGTTAAGTAAACTAGGGGGTAACTAAAACCTAATTAACTTTATAAAGTATTTTAGCTTAACCTACTTAAACCTAAACCTCACATAGTAATTAATAAATTAATTATTAGAGCTTAAAATAAAAAAGGGAGAGAGTTTTACCACCTTTTTACTATAATTTAAGTACTTACTAACCTAAACTAGAGAAGTATAATTTAACATAGTAATCCAAATTAAGTTCCTATAATAAGCCTTAACCTATAATCTTATAAATTAATATATTATATAAGAAGCCCCCATAAACTACTAGGAATTTATAATTACTATATAGAATATTACTTAGAAATAGGAAGAAATAAGTTATATAAGGACTACTTATATTACTCACTATCCCACTACTACTATCCTAAAACTAGACTACAACAGTAATACATAAATAACTAGCTCCATATAGACTACAAAGCTAGTAGCCAGGCTATTAGCGCCCCACGAGGAAAAATAGAAATATTATAATTACTATAAGATTAAGTATATCCAGAGGAACTATTTAAATAAAAAGGGAGTCCATATAATAACTATAGTAATTATAGTACTAAAGATTACTAATAATAATAATAAAAATAAAGAGGAATTAAACTCTAACTTAGGAAAAAAGTAAACCTATTATAAAATTAGGTAATAAGTATAAAGGAGAATTAAGTAAGTTAAAAGGCCTTTATATAAATATATAATATAAATAAACCTTCTATAATAATAATTATATAGACTAATAAAGACTAGTATATTAACATATTTATAAATACTAAATATAATCTCTATACTATTATTAACTTCTAATTTACTTACTAACTCTAATTACTATATATTAACACTATAGAGTAGAAACTTCGCGGGTTTATAAATAACTTATACAAAATTACCTTAAATAAAGTATTTATATTTAATATAAAAATAAGTAACTATAACTAAAGAATCTATACTTATATAATATAAAGCCTAAATATAAATTTATTCCTAGGGAAACTATAATTTAAGAATAATAAAGTAATATATAATATAGAAAAGAAGTAAATATTCTATAGAAAAGGAGGAGTAACTATACTACTTATAACACAAGAGAAAACAAGCCTAGTATATAATATTTAAGTAGCTCACATACTTAATACTACTTTATTTAGGGCTATTTATTAGTAAATCTCACACTTAAATAAGGTAACTTTATTATTATTAGTAACTTTAATAATCCAAGTAATTAGCCTAGTAAATATTAATAAGGCACTATAGAAAATAAACCCAAAACTAAGTAATAATACTATAATAATTATATAAGTACCTAACTATATTATATAGGAGTATATAAACCTCTTTAAACCCTCAAAAGTATACCCTATATACTCTCACTAGCTTAATTTAAACCTCAGAATTAACCTTAAATAAAATAACTAGAATAAGAAGCTTCTACTATTATAGGGACCCTTATATAAAATATTATATAAGAAGCTTTTAATACTTTAGAAGAGCTTAAATAGGCTTCTTAATAAGGGGTTTATTTAAGTTAATAACTCTATAATAGGCACACTAGTATTATTTATTAAAAAGCTAGGCAGTAGGATTTAGTTCTATATAGACTACCGCACACTTAATATAATTACTAAGTAGAATTACTATACCTCACTACTTATTACTAACACAATCCAATATATAGAATCCACAAAGTAGTTTATAAAGCTAGATATAATAGTTACCTTTTATAAAATATATAATATAGAAGGTAATAAAGAGAAAACTACCTTTTAAACTCATTATAGGCTATTTAAATAATAAATATACTTATTTAAACTTATAAATACCCTAATAAACTTTTAATAATATATTAATAAGTTACTTTATAAGTTCTTTAATAACTTTATAACTATATATATAAATAATATATTAATTTACTTAAATAAGTTAAAGACTAATTATAAAGTAAAAGTCCTCTAAGTTCTTAAGTAATTAAAAAAAGCTAAACTTAACCTTAACCCCTCTAAATATAAGTTTTTAGTAAAAACTATTAAATATATTAAATTTATTCTTTATATAGGCTATAGAATTATATATAACCCAGAAAAGGTCCACACAATAACAGAATAACTAGCACCTATTATAATTAAAAGTATAAGGAGTTTTCTTGAATTTATTAACCTTTACTATATCTTTATTAATAAATATAATAAAATTATTATACTACTTATAAAGCTAATAAATAAAGGTATTATCTTTTTATAGGGTTAATATAAATAAGCTATATATAATATACTTAAGAAAATTTTCACTATAGTCCTAATCCTATAGTTATTTAATCCAAATTTAAATACCTTTATAAAAGCGAATTACTCCGGGTTTACTATAATTAATACCCTAACTTAAGAGAACAATAAGAGTACCTACTACCTAGTTAGTACTTACTAGTAGTTATAGTGAGGTAGTAGTAGTAGTTGTGGTAGTCTCTATTATTATTAGTTAGTTATTAATAGTAGTTATTATTTCTATAAGGGTATATAGGACTATTATAGGGTCCTTACTTAGTATTACTAAGTTTTACCTAGTTATTATAGGTTTTATATAGTCTATATTATTTATTATATAATATAATTAGTAAGTGTATTTATAGTGAGAACTTAAATATATAAAGGGTGGAGCCTAGGTTTATATAATATAGGGGTACTTTAATTAATAGAATCTAAGTTAAGGAGAAGAGAAGTTCCCTATATAACTTCTCTAGTAATATATTTATAAGTATTATGTGACTTACTTAGGACTCTCTTTACTATGGTCTATATATAGTGGCTTTTATGTGTATTTAGGTATAGCCTATAAATACTGTAGCTTGGGCGTAGCCCAGCCTATAATAAAGAGTTATTATTAAATTATTATATTATAGTTTTTAGGCTTTAGAGTTTAATAGTAGTTTTATTATATATAGTTTAGACTTTAGTAGTATTAATATTTCCTTTTTTAACTCTAGTTTAGTACTAATTATAGGTTTTCTTCTTAAGACTTACTTTATTATTTAAGTTAATAATTATTAGGGCTTCTTTAAGTTCCTTAGTTAGGCTTCTATATAGGCTAATTAAATAAAAGGAAGATTCCTAGAGTAAGTAATTTAATAAAGGTATAGAATAATATTATATTTATTATAATTTAGTAGGTATTAATAATTAATTTACTAAATAGTAGTAATTAAAGTATTATAATTAGTTTATTTTATATCAAAGTTCTATTTATAGAAGCTAAGGATTAATACTATTAAATAGGCTTAGGGGTTATTAAATAAAGTTTTAAAGAATAAAGAACTATAATAATTAATTATAATTATTATAAAGGTATAGTATAAGAAGAGGCTAAAAGTATTTAAGGAATAATTATTAAGCTAATTCTAAAGAGCTACAAAAGTATAGTCTTAAGTAAGTCCTAAGTTTATATTATATATAGGTTTTATTCCTTAAATATATATCTTTATATTCTAGGTTAAGGCGGAGTATTATAACTTGAAATAATTATCTAGCTCTTAAGTCTTATGAAATTATTTTAATCTGAATGATTATTATTCTATTATTATAGAACCTATACTATCGTTCTTCCTTTCTCGGTAGATTCTAAATGTTCCCGTGATTCTATATATAAAGTATTATCCTAGCCGCCTATTATTCTTATAGAGCTTCTTTGCTTAGTTGTGGCTAATGGGTTATAATATTAGGTTTTGCTAGAGACTTATTACTTTTATTCTAGAAGTATTAATTAAAGAGCTTATAAAGTATTCTCTAGTATAAGAATATAGAGAATACTTAATTATGTAAATATAGTATAGTCTTTATAGTTTTAAGCTATAAAATAAATAGAGATTTTATCCTAATTACTATTACTCTAACTTATACCTTTACTACTATTATTATTTACTCTACTTCTCTAGTCTAAGTAAGAAGTAAATAGCTTAAATCTAATACTATAATTATATATTATAACTTAATACTACTTATTCTTAAAACCTTATTATTAGCCTTTATTTCCTTTACTTATATTTTATATATATTCTAAGAATAAACCAAGAGTTCTTTAATTATATTATAAGGTAGTTTTATTGGATTGTTTACTAGATAGAAAGTTCTATATAAAGCATATAGCTTTCTTAATCTTATTTATTAAGAAGGCTATTTCTCTATAAATTTACTTATATTTATGAAATTAATTATAGGTATTTAACTAGGTTTTATATAGATTATAGATTTATTAGAAAGTCTATAAACTATTTTATATTGTCTCTATTTAATAAGTATTATAATTATAATACTTTAATATTTATAAAATATATAAGTAATTCTACGCTTTCTATTATACCTTTAATATATTTAAGAGGCTTTAGCTCTAAGTAGTTTAAATAATACTACTAGAGCTTAATATAGTATAGTTTATATAGTTCAAATAATTATTATCACTGGGACTTTCATTCTACTAAATTCCTTATTTATAAAGCTTCTAGAGAGAAACTAAGTTACTTATAAAAAACATACAGAATATTATATTATAAAACTAATAGTATAAAGCTATAGTATAATAAGCTATTTAGTCTCTTCTAGACAAATATTAGTAATCTTATAAGCCTTAATTATAGGCCTTAATTAAAACTCTTTGCTATTAGCACCTAATAATCACGAGAATCATAAAGCAGAGAAACGGACAGAGATAATTAAGGGGAGGGAAGATCCATGATGCTTTATTAGGGGGTAATTTGGATCTTTGGCGTTGCCCTCGCCCTCTTATTCCTTATGCCTCGCTGCCTTCTCCGTGATTATATAAGCGCAGCAGCCACCGCCAAAATTCTGAATAATTGAGAGGCGCGACCAAAAATCGAGTAAATGTGGTGGGCAGGTGGGGAAAAGCCAAAAAGGTGTAGATAATTATAAAGTTAGTGGGGGCTCTCGTCGCGTAGGGCTTCTTGGTCCAGCATCTCCTCGACCCAGTGGCCGACGGTTGTGAGAGATTGGACCGCGGTGCGGACGGTGTCCTGCCAGAGAATGCTGCCCTGCGGGGCTGGCATTGCCTGTGCTAGCCGAACAATTTCTTGCCATCTCTCAAGCTCCTCGCGCAAGGCGGGACGAACGCCGGGCGGCATATCCAGTGGTTCTTGGTTGGGGGTCTGGAAATCGGCGGGAGAGCTTGCAGCATCGGAGTTGGCGGCCTGGATGGGCGGAGGGGTCCGGGGAGTGTCGGCAAGAGGAGAGAAAGGTGGCATAGAAGGTGAGTAGGAGCGCTGGCCCAAATCCAGCTCTTCTTTCCCATCCTCTCCTTGCCCATGCTGGCGCTGGCTCTCTGGGCCCGGCACGGATTCATCGTCTTCGTCTTCATCTTCATCCTGATCCTCAAGCTCTTGGTCAAGGCGACGGCGTTGGGGTGCGGGCGAGGATGGGTGGCTGCCAAAAGCCTTCCTCTTGCGGCCGGTCTTCAGGGACAGCGAGCCATCATCGGAGGGGACTGAGGGGGCGCGAGACCCTGCTTCTTGCTGCGCTTCTTCTTGGGCGGCAGCTTGGGCGGGGCCAGGGGTGGGAGAGGGCAAGGAGGCGCGAGGTCGGAGTCCTACATTGTAAGTCATTAGCATAATTGATGCTTCTAGAAACTCTAATATCGACAAAGCTGTTCGATACAGAGCGCGGTGGCATAGGCATGTTCAAGGTAGAGTAAACTAATTCAACTTACGGAGGGCAGCGCGAGTGACGTCGGCGGGGATGACGGATGGTGGATCTGTTGGATCCTGGTGCCTCTCGAGCATCTCGGCACGCACAGCACGGAACACAACAGCAGGCTCTAGGCGGAGAGCGCCGGTATTGCGGGGGTTAAGGAGGCTGTTGAGGGTTCGGAGGGCCGGGGTACTCCGAAGGACATCCGGGCCAAGCTCAAACAAGACGTCATCCTCGCTGAAGTTCCCAACATTACCCCTGAGGGCGTTGTATCTGCGCTTGACCTCGGCGCCAGCATCGTTGCGCATGCTGGTCCTCTGCGCCCGGAAAAGAACGAACAGAGCAAACGCCAACTCATCGGTCGTTAACTGCTGCCGCAGGAATGGTACGAAGTCGCGGGGATCTTGGCTAACGCTAGTAGTAGGGGGCTCCCAGCCAGGTTGGTTGGACAGCGAAACATGGATGCGCCAGCCATGGGAGTAGTGATTGCGATGCAGAGTTGTCCAGAGTTCTGGTATGCTGCCCGGCGCCAGCTGCTGGTTGGCGTGGAGGTGGTAGGCTTGGCGAATCTGACCCAGATAGTGGGAGACATCGGCGTTGGCCTCGATGCGGCGTCTGGGACCGGGATTCATCGTGAAGTCTGGTGCGGCGGCGAAAAGCAAGCAAAGGGGGCGAAAACGTCTTCGAAAAGCCAAAGCAAAAACGAGCGATTGGGTCAGCGATGCAGCGGGGATCCTAAGGGGCAGCGTTCAACATCGAGATAGTCACAGGTTAGAAAACATCACGTCGGAACATCAGGCATAATACAGCACAGCACCATAGCAACACGGTTGGGAGCCATCATCTCATGTAGGCAAGTGTGCTGGACAGCAGCAATGCTATCATATGCGCAGCTTCTACCTTGAAGGAGGAAAGGATGCGCAGCTTCTACCTTGGCTTGGAGGAGGAAAGGCATGTTGGCAGCGATGATGCGCGGCGACTGCTTCTGTGGCCATGTCTTTGCTCGAGGCAACTGCGATAAGGTGGCCACCGAGACAGACCCTGAGTTGTTTCCACCTGAATGGGTGTCACCTGCAGACATGAAAGCTGCAGTGCAGTCCGTGTCGGGTGTTGGGCACCGTTAGCATGGTCACTTCATGATGTCACCTTCACCTTCACCTTCACCTGCCCTCCGTTTTTCCACAACATCTTCCCTTCCCTCGCAACTACAACACCACACCACAACACCACACTACCACACTCCCTGGGTAGTATCGCCAATCAATCGGAGTAATCCACAGGTTGGGGGTGCATATCTTTCTGCAGAAGCGTTCCCCGCCAGTCAATCGCAACTTGCCAACTACGGGATAAGGCGAATGACTTGATCGCCCACTCTCACGATGAATTCAGGCAAGGCCTCCCTCCCGAGGTTTGCGATACCACACACGAACGAGCCGCCGACTGACTTTTTTTGCCCTCGTCGCAGCCCGATCAACGCAAGCCACTGTCCACGCCGATGCACCTCCTCCATCAGATCCGGTTACCGACATTCGCAACCTCTTGCCCGAGCTCAAGGCGCTTCTCACCAGCGCAACCAACGCCAGTGACGAAGGAGTTCTCGAAATCTGGCTCCAGCTTTGTCGAACAATGGCCTTTCTCGGGCCGTCTACAGACCGTTTCCCTCAAAACCCCATCGGGACCACCCTGCGAACAGTTGCTGCTGCCGCTGAAGCTGTTGTCGTAGCCGCCCACTTCTCCAATGATGATTCGCGTCGAAACCACAGCGAATGAAACAAAAAGCATCCGAATGAGGTTCTCAACATCCAGACGTAACCTGAAGAGTTGCCTAGCTCTTGTGGCCGCCGACGAGCATCTTACAAGCATATCATGGATTGGTTCCCCCGCCTCAAGATGGCATCCACAACTGTGAACGGAACGATAAGAGGGAATGGGAGAGGGCATTGGGCAGCTTTTCTTGGCGGTAGTAGCTCAGAAAAGGGAACAATTCAAATCTTACACGGTATCTTCGGCTTTCTTCGAGCTTTGAAGGCGACTTGTGCGCCGAAAGCAGAGAGAATGAGGCGTAGGTCCACGTGGAGGGGACAAAGCTTGCAGGTTGCGACGATGGTTGGTGGTCACAGCATTCTTCCTAAGTTCGTCTTATAGCAAGACCCTTTCGAACAATAACAGATACTTGGCGAATCTTGTTGTAAATCCCGTTTGCACATTAAAATCCAGTATAGATGCGTTGTAATGTAATGCTTAGAACAAGATGGTAATTAGTAACTAAGTTGGCTGGCTGAATAGACTTTATTGAACCTCAATGTAGCCCAGCCCAGGCAGCCTGGGCACCCTGCCCGGATGAGTCATCCAAGCCCAGACCCAGGTTTCTGCCCAATATCTTGCCCAGTAACCCATGACCCAGATGAGTCATCAAAGCCCAGACCCAGGTTTCTGCCCAACATCTTGCCCAGTAACCCATAGCCTAGATAAGTCATCAAAGCCCAATAATTCAAAGCCTTATAAAGAATAACTAAATAATTTATAATACTAGGACTTAGTAAATAATTTATAAAAAGGCTACTATAATAGCTTACTTAGAATATTAAAAGGAACTTATAAGTATATAAATAATTTAATTAGCTTACTTACTAAAAGTAAATTCCTTTATTTTCTTATACTAGTATATGGTAAAGACTAATAAGAAAATACTTATTACTTATTAAGTAATATTAATAAGTCTTAAGAATATTAAAAAAGCCTTAGAACTAAGGAGGTTTATAAACTCTATAAATTATATATTAGTATAAATTCTTAAGAAATTCCCTAATTCTATTCAATTAAATATAGATTATTAGTTAGTTTTTATTTATATTAGTATAAATTATAGACCTGCCCTAATTCTAAATAAAAAGACTAATATATCAGAGCTCTTATAGAGACTACTATATAATATATTAAAAGAGAAGCCTCTATAAACTCTATTAAATAAGAGTTGTATAAAAACTAAGAACTTTACTATAGAGACTTTACTACTTTATCATAAAGCTAGGAGAAGGTATTTACTTTATATTAAATATTAGGCCTTAAATACTATTACTACAAAGAATTAATATTTATTACTTTTAATTTCCAATACTTCCTAAAGAGTAATTAATACTCACTAGTATATAATACTTATTAATATTATAGCCTTATATAAAATCAAAGTTAATAAGGCTAACTAAGAAAAAATAATTCCCTAAATAAAATATAAATTATTTAAAAAGGTAGTTTACCTCCCTAGTTTTACTAGGGCACTTATTATATTTTAATATTATATTAATATTTACTTTTATTAATTCTTAAATAATTCTATTATAATATATATAAATAATAGTTTATTTTACTTTAGTATATTTTAAAGTAATTATAAAGAGAAAATATACTAAGTACTTAATTATCTCTTTATTATTAAACTATAATAAGACTTAAAGAAATATAAATTCTTAGTTAATAAAATTAAGTATATAGAACTCATAACAACTATAAAAAAGAGTATTTCCTATAATTTAAAGAAATTCACTTTAATTACTAGCTAGCCTTTTTATTATAACCTATTAGGTAGGTATAACTAATAAAGAAGCCCCTATAAGAATACTAGGCAGCTAAATTAACACTTTATACATAGGATTATAGGAATATTTAGGGCTTACCCAGTATAAAAGAACTATAATATAAGTTATATAATAATAATAATTATTTTAAATTAAAAGAATTTAATAAGACTTAAAAAAAGTAATTAATAGAGTATAATAAGAAGTACTTAGTAACTAGTTAATTTTACTAACTAATTATAATTATTTCTAATATATAATTAATTACTTAGAATTAATAATAAGAATACTTATTTTAAACTTATATATAGTATAGACTTAGGCTTACCCTAAAGTTATACTTCTATAGCTCTTTAATAATTAACTTTATAATTATCCCTTAAAATACTTTTAGTCTCTTCTTATACTATAAACCTTTAGAATAATTATAATTAATTATTATGATTACCTACCCTTTAAAATCTTATTTAATAAGCCCTAGTACTATATAACTAGTATTAACTCTTAAATTCTATTAATAGAGCCAAACTATTAAATAAACTAATTATAATACTTTAATTGCTCCTATTTAATGAATTAACTATTAATACCTACTAAAGAATAATAAATATAATATTATCCTATACCTCTATTAAATTACCTACTCTAGGAATCTCTTCTTTATTTAAATATTATACAAACCTAATTAAGAAACTTACAGGAGCCCTAATAACTATTAACTTAAATAATAATATAAACCTTAAGAAAGAAACTTATAATGAATTCTAAGTTAGAATTAACTAGGAAATATAAATATTACTAAAGTCTAGACTATATATAATATAATAGCTACTAAACCTTATAATATTAAAGTTAAAATATAATAACCTAATAATAGCTCTTAATATATTTTAGACCTTAAGAAGAAAGTCCCCTAACTTTAAGAATAGAATAATTATACTAATATTAAAGAATTCTAGAATAAAATTAAGACCCTTTATATTATAATTAATATTATTTTAAACCCCTAAAGTAAATAATAAAAGATTAAACTTTATACCCCTATTATTTATAATAGTACTCTAGGATAACTTAAAGAATTTCTAATTTAAATTAAGAACTATTAAAACTTTTACTATAGAGACATTACTAATAAAACTAGTAAGGTTATATATATAATCACTTATCTTAGAGATTAAACTCTTAAATAGTTTAAACTAATTTAGGAAGAATTTCTTAAATATAAAACCCCAAAATAAATATTTAATTAAAATATATAATATTTATAATAACTTTAAGGAATTTAAGAAAATACTATATTCTCTATTCTAGAACCCTAATAAGAAATAATAAACTAAATAAGACTTTGTATAATTTTAATAAATTCAAATAACTAAGAAAATATTACTTTATTTAAATAACTTAGTATTTAATTTAATCTGACTAGAAAAACTAATATTTCCATATTCTACTATAAACTTAAAAGTAATATTAAAAATAAAACTATTAAGATTAAATAGTTTAAAAATTTTCTTTAGTATATATAATTTAGAATTAAGATTAATAACTATCTATTTAAATAATATAATAGAAAAAGAGAATAATAATAATTAGTTAACTCTAAATAATAATAATAACTAAATATACTATATAAGAATTCTATTTATAGTACTTATTATTATCCCTAGAGTCTAGTAGGCTTTCCTAGCTTTTTAATTAATTAATATTCTAGGGGCTTTAGATTTTTCTTCTCTCTCTTCTAGCTTTTATAAGAGAGTTTTCTTAAATTTTAAATTAGAATAAAGATATTTCTTCTCTTTCCTCTAATTCTTATTATTATTATTATACTTTAGTCTTATTTTAATAATATACTTAGTATTTTTTATTTTTATATTAATATTATACTTTTATAGAGTTATTAATAAATTCTATTTAGTAGTATTAATTTAGTGTAGTAATAGAGAGTATATAGAAAGGGGGTTAAAGATAATTGGATTTAGGAAGCAGGGGTATAAAGTAAGGGTAGGGCTCTTATCGCCCACACCACACACATCCAAGACAAAGTACACAGCAAGGCACAAGCCCTATCACAACACACCCCCCTAGCTTCGTATAGGAATACGAAGCTACAAATAAACTAACTAATAAACTATATAAATAAAATATAAAATAAGTATAGTTCGTTCCATAGTACAGCAAACCACCCGGCTTTTCAGCCCTATAACCTCTATACTCAGTAGTCCTCATAGCCCACTACTCCATAGCCTAAATATTATACTAGTAATTACTAGCTCCTCTGAATACTATAAACTACTTAGCTATTTAACCCTATAACCCCTATGCCTAGTAGTCCTTATAGCTTATTACTCTATAGCCTAAATAATATATTAGAATTACTTAAAAATAAATAATATTTAGTAAGTAATACTTATTAATAGAGCTATTATTATTACTACTATATTATTATTCTCTTTTAGTTAATTTATTAAGTATAGTATATTACAAAGTAGTTTAAATTTATTAAACTATAAATTCTCTAGAATACTCTTCTTCTTATTAGTTTTAAAGTAAATATTCTAATTACTCTCTCCTTATATAGTAACTTTAAAGTATAAATACTATATAGGCCCCTAATAATAAATATAGCTATATAGGTATAACCTTAGCTTTAACTCCTCTTTACTCTATTTTTACCCTACTCTATTCCCCTAGTTAGGGGTTAAAGTAAGTTAGCTAGGGTCTACTACTCTATTTATTAGAGTAGAGTTATTATTCTACTTATTACTCTATTTTACTAGGGTAATAAATACTTTAAAACTACTTTAACCTTACTTTAAGTATTAGTTTAGGAGTACTAAAAAGATAACTCTATACTTAGCTAGTAAGTAGACTTTACTTTTAGTCTCCTCTATAATAATAAGCTTAATAAAGTACTTCTTTACCTATAAGGGGGCTATTTGTACTCCTACTACCTCTAAAATGTCTTTTAAAATAAGAGTACTTTTAACTTTAAGGATTTTATATACTTTTACTTATTAGTATACTTAATACTACTCTTTATATTGTACTTCTAAGTTTATTATTATATTTATTTATATTAGTATTTTTAAGTATTTATTTTAAATTAGTATTATTATATTTAATATTATTAAGGTAAAGTATTTCTTAAGTAAGTAAATTAAAATTTAAAGTAATATTATTCCTTTTAAAATAAAGTTATTTTAAATAGTTATAAGAATATTATAGTTAATTTTAATTAATATAAACTTAATTCTATATAGCCCTATAATTAATTATAGTATCCCTCTACTCTCTAATTATAATTTTATAATTAGTAATTCTCCCTATATACTCCTCCTAAATATTATTAATTATAATAATTAGTAATTACTATAGCTCCTTATTATTTACCCTAGGTTACTATATTTATTAGTATATAGCCTATGCTATATATATAGGAATATATATTACCTTATTCTCCTCTCTTTACCTTATAGTAAGCTTATTAAGTATAGGTAGCCTCTAGCGGGGGAGAATAAGGTTAAGTATATTCTTATTCTTAGAATTAATATACTCCTATATATTACTTTAGAGTATATAGAAGTATAGTTAAATAAACTAAGCAAACTAGTTCTTTTACTTTAAGAGGGTAATAATTATTATAAGTACTAGTTATTAGGCTTTATTTAGAAAGAATATAATAAATATATTATTAGTACTATATTACTCTATATATAGTAAAAGGGGCTATAAAAGAATTATTTTAAATTAGAGTTATTAGAGCTAGGTAAACTAGGCTTATAACTATAATAATAGGGAGTATGTGGAAAGGGGGTTGAAGACAGTTGGATACAGAAGCAGGGGTATAAAGTAAGGGTAGGGCTCTTATAGCCCACACTACACACATCCGAGATAAAGTGCGCAGCGAGGCAAGAGCCCTATTCCGATATTTAGGATAAGTTAAATAATAAAATAAAGAAGGAGAACTTTAACTAATTACATTCCTTATAAGGGAATTTAATAAACTAGAACTTAACTATTAAATCTATAATAAGGAATTAATAATAATTATTAAAGTATTTAAAGAATAAGAATTTTAATTCTTAGGAATATAAAAGTTTATATAAATTATAAGAATTTATCCTACTTTATAATCCTAAAAATATTTAATAAATAATTAATTAAATAATTAAGGTTCCTATTATAATATAATCTTAAAACTATTTACTATAAAGGAAT
>JAXISO010000598.1:0-16375 GCA_036785465.1 Colletotrichum agaves | reverse complement strand
TAAGAATTATAATTTATTAATAATATTATAGGAAATAATTATTAGAGATTTTAGCCTAAATTTAATTCAGAATTTTAATAAGAACTCTTAAGAAATTAGAATTAGAAATACTAAATACTATTAATACTAATATTATAGTAAAGTATATATTTAGAGTCTTATATTTAATAAACCCCCCCTTTAATTCAAAGTTTTATAAATATTATAAAATTATATATTAATAAAGTAAAGTATAGTAATAAAGAGACTAATATTCTTTAGTAAAATCTTAAATCTTTTAGAATATTTATTTTAAAGTTAATATTATAAAAGCCTAAATAAAGCTTAAACTTCTAATAATATTAAAGAAAGGGCTTTTAAGGTATAATTATAAAATAATTTATTTTATTAATATTAAGAGACGTTTAATAAAGAATAATATTATTTAAAAATAAAAAGATAAATTTAGAATTAATAGAATTTACTAAGTAAGCCTAATTAAATAAAATATAGTTTTAATAATTTATATTATTAATAATAATCCTAGGAAAATAGAGTTAAAAGTACTTAATATACTTAATAATACTCTTAATAACCTCTGGTTAGCACTTAGAGAGACTTATTAAAATAATAAAGTTATTTAAAATTAACTCCTCTAAAGTTACTATAATATTATTATAAGTTATACCTAAATAATATTAACCTAGACTTTATTTATACTTACTTACTTAGTTCCTACCTAGTGCTTCTTTAGTAGGCCCCTACTAGGCCCCTTATATATAAACCTTTTATTTATTATAGGAAACTCCCCTTTTCCCTCCTTAATTCTAAATAAAAGGTATTTTATATACTCTTTAAATAAAATAAGCCTAGACATAACCTATTATATATTTAGGATTTAGTCTTTATTTACTATATAAATAATAATAGAGTTAAGTATAATTCCCTCTTAATAAACTACCTAAATAATAAATATAATTCTTAAAATAAATTAAATTATTAAATAAATTAAGAATAAATATAATAATAATATAATAAAGGGAATTAATACTACTTATAAAAACTCTATGAAAAGTACTCCTATAAATAAATTATTTTAATAATAATTAAAATACCTTATTAATTCTCTCTACTAGAGAATTATAGAACTAATAAATAGATTAATAGAAAAGAATATTACTACCTTAATAAATTACTTAATACCCCCCTAAATACTTACTCCTATTACTCTCCCTATAATAGAGAATACCCTAGCCCTAATACTAATTATAATTCCTATTATATAAGTAATTAAATATATTATTTCCCCCCTAGTAATTACTAATTATTAAAAGTCTTTATTCCTCTTATTAAAGTTCTTAAGTAAGTAAAAAGAGTACTAAATTTAAATTTAATAAATAAAAATTAAGTTTAAGATTAATAAGTACTTTTATAATAATAACTTTAAATATTAGTATTTAATTAATACCTATTTAAATATTAGTCCCTAATAAGTAATTAAGACCTTTTATATAATAGGGAGTTTAAATAGTATTTATAATTTAACTATATTTATAATATATCTAAATTAAATATACTTAAATTTAAGTAATTAACCCTAAGTAGTAATTTAATTATAAGGGCTTTAGTAAAAGAATAATAAGAGGCTTACTACTTTTCTCCCCTATTTTAAGAAGACTTTAATAGAAATTAATAAATATAATTAATTAAATATAATCTAGATCTCCCTCCTAGAGACTACTTTAGTACCCCACTTAAAGGAGCTCCTAATTATTATAAAGCTCCCTATAAAGTATAATAAATAACTTATAAAAGTCTAGAATATTATATAGAAATTTAAATATATAAAGGGATTAGTTAATTATTACTTAGTACTTTATTATAGAATTACTAATTATAATACTAATAGGGATATTATAATAACTAGTTTTATTATTAAGTAATATAATTACTAGGGCTTTATAGAGTCCCTCTTCTTTATTAATAATACTTTAAAGTATTAAAGAGACTCTTATAAGTAGAATAACTATAATTAAATAAGTTATATTTAGTAGAATTATTTAAATTAAAAGAAGAATTCCCTTAAAAGAATTTTAAAGGTTAAATTATTTATAAGTAATATAAATAAAAACCTAGGAAATAATAATAACCTCTTAAATAATAAAGAGTTAGGAAAAGAGTAACTCTAGTATAAAGTTAAGTACTAAGGCTAACCTGAGTAAAAGTTTAAGAATAAAAAGAATAATAAAAGTAGGAATAAAAAAGTAATTAGTAATTAATTATTATTTAAATAGGAATTATTAAAAACTATATTATTAATATATTAATTAATATTAATTATAATATATATATTATTATTAATACCTCCCTTATAAAGAGACTTTATTTATTATTTATTAATAAAAGGAAAAGGAAGATAAGGGGGTATATTACTAGGTTATTACCTAGTAATACCTAGGGAATTATTATTCTAACTCTAGAAGTTAATAAGAATATATAGAAAGTCTATATTTATATAATTAAAAACCTTTATTCCCTCTTATACTTTAATAAGCCTTAAATAGAGAATAATTAAGTAATTTATAATACTAGGGCTTAATAAATAACCTATAGAAAAGTAGGTAGAATAGCCTACTTAGAATACTAGGAGGAACTTATAAGCCTTTAAGAGATTTAATTAGCCTATTTATTAGAAGTAAATTCCTTTACCTTCCTATACTAATATATAGTAAAGATTAATAAGGAGGTACTTATTACTTACTAAGTAATATTAATAAATTTTAAGAATATTAAAAAAGCTATAGTATTAAAGAAGCCTATTAATTCTAGAAATTATATATTAATATATATCCTTAAGGAGTTCCCTAATCTCTTTTAACTTAATATAATTTATTAATTACCCCTTATTTACCCTAATATAAATTATAAAGTCCCCTTAATTCTAAATAAAAAGAACTATATACTAGAGCTCTTATAGGGGCTATTATATAATATATTAAGAGAAGAGCTCCTTATATTAAAGAAAACTCTTAAGAACCTATTAAATAAGAGCTTTATAAAGGCTAATAATTCTACTACTAGGGCCCTAGTACTCTTTATAAGGAAACTAGGAGGAGGGATTTATTTTTATATAAATTATTAAGCCCTAAATACTATTACTAAGAAAATCTAATACTTATTACTCTTAATTTAAGAGACTCTCTAAAGAATAATTATTATTTACTAGTATATAAAACTTAATATTATTATAACTTTCTATAAAATTAAGATTAATAAAGTTAATTAGAAGAAAATAGTCTATTAAATAAAGTATAAATTATTTAAATAGGTAATTTACCCCTTTAGCCTTATTAAAGTACTTACTACTTTTTAATAATATATTAATACTTATTTTTACTAATTCCTAAATAACTTTATTATAATTTATATAAATAATATTCTAATTTACTTTAATAAGTCTTAGAGTAATTATAAGAATAAAGTCTACTAAGTATTTAATTATCTCTCTATTACTAAATTATAATTAAACCCTAAGAAGTATAAATTCTCTATTATTAAAGTTAAATATATAGATTTTATAGTAATTATAAGAAAGAGTATTTCTTATAATTCTAAAAAGTTAGTTATAATTATTAATTAGTTCCCCCTAATAACCTTTAAGGGGGTCTAAAATTTCCTTAAGTTTATTAATTATTATAAAGTCTTTATATTATAGTATAGTATAATTATAAAATTATTTATAAAGTTAATAAAGAAAAATACTCCCTTTAAGTAAGTATTAAAGTAGTAATAGGTATTCTAGGAATTAAAGTAACTCTTTATAATAAAATTAATACTTTATTAATTTAATTTAAATACCCTAATAATAATAAAAATAAACTACTTTAATTTTATACTAGGAGGTATATTAACCTAGGAAGATAAATAAGATACTAGGTACTTAGTAGCCTTCTATTTATAATATCTCTCCCCTACTAAGTATAATTACTCTATTTATAATATAGAATCTTTAATAATATTATTTTACTTAAGAGTATAAAAAGTAAAATTAAGGAGTACTAGGAAATTTAAGGTACTTATAAATTATAAGAGTTTTAAGTACTTTATAAAAAAGTAATACCTTATAAGAAAGTAGAATTAATAATTTAAAGAGTTAACTATGTATAACTTCTATTTTAAGTACTAATTTAATACCTAAGTAATAATCCCTAATACCTCTCTTATATTAGGAGTAAAATACCCCTAAGAGTTAAAATAATAATTAATAATAAGAATAAATAATTTAAATTATCTCTAATAATACTTAACTTAGTAGGCTCTAGGTAAGCGATATAGGAGTTAATAATACTTAAGTCTTTAATAATAGGCTTAACTTCTAAGAACTCTAGAATTATATTATAAGGGAGAATACTTAGTATTAATAAGTCTATATAATTATTTACTAAGGGAATTATAATCTCCTACTAGACCTTTACTTTAAAGTATAAATTATAGAGTATAAAATAAATACTTTAAATGAATTAATATTTTAGGGGAGATTATAAGTTCTTAGTAATAATAATATAAATTACCCCCTAAGTAAACTTAGAAAAGAATTAATATAAGAATTCTATAATTCTAGTATTATAGGTTACTTAGGGAGGAATAATACTCTAGAAATTATAAATAGGAGATTCTACTAGTTAAAATAATCCTAGATTATATAGTAATTTATAAGAAATTATAATATATATAGAGAAGTTTATATTTAGAGGTAAGTTAAAAGGGGTTTCCTAAAGCCCCTCTTAATATTTAATTAGTTATATTTAGACCTCTCTATAAACTTTATTACTAACCTCTCTTTAATAAAGGGGAGAAAAAGCTACTACCTCTAAGTTATTATAAACTACTTAAATAAGTCCCTAACTCTAAAAAAGATAAATATTATAAAACTTAAAATTTATATTCAATAGTTCTTTATTTATTATTATTATTTCTATAGAATACTATAATTTATTATTAATAATAGGGGGTTAAACTAAGTAAATTATCTTTAAAAGGAATTCTATAAATTAATAAGTATAACTTACTTACTAAGTACTAAGTATTACTTATAAATAAATAGTAATATAGAGTAATATAATAAGGAAATTTAAGTTATATTAAGGGTCTTTATTTGTTAATTCTAGAATAATTAAGAGAATTTATTACTTATTATTTAATTAGTACTTTATAATTAATAATATAATTCTATTAGAATAATACTCTTTTTTATAAAGTATAAATACTATATTAATTTAATTCTAGTAATAAAGGAGATTTTTAAAGTACTTTCTAATAAAGAGGTAATAATTTAATAATTAATTAATTAAATTAAGTTAATTATAAAGTTTATTTATATAGAAAAAATATTTATATAATAAAGAGTTAAGAATTAAATTAATAAAAAGTAATTATTAATAAAGAGGTATTAAGTAAATAATAAAGTATAATTAAATATAATTAACTATAAATCCTTATAACTAAGTAAAAAGCTCTCTTAATTATATTATAAATATCACGGCCCTGGCCCCCGGGGCGTCTCCCGGATCCCTGGGGTGCTGACTCGCGGGTCACGTGACTAATATTATGTAAGCAGGGCCTCGCGAGCCCCAGCCCATAAGCTGGGATCTCGCGCCCGCCCCATAGCAGAGTTTTCTTCTCCTCTTCAGCTTAGAATTCGCTTAATACAGTACACTCCAGCGCGCCAGCCTGGTTGATTTGACTGTTTGTGACAATAAATATAAGGTAATATAAATAATATCTCCCCTTATAATAGAATTTAATATATTAGAATTTATATACTTAAAATTCTATATAAATTTCCTCTAGAGAACTATTAATAACCCCCTATTTAAATAAATTATAATAAATATATAATTACTTCTTATTATAAATAATAATAATAAGGCTAAATAGAAGATTAAGAATATTTTAATAATAAGGTCCTACTAGGTAAATAGAGAGTAATAAAGGGAGGCTCTTATAAAGTAAGTTAAGTATATAGACTTAATATAAAAGTTAGTAGTTATAATAATAGAGATAATAGCCCTAGAGTAATTTAAGAAGAAGTATAGGAATATTATATTAAATAATAGTAATCTAGTTATTACCCCCCCTAGAATAGGAGGGGGGGGGGGGGAGGGGGGTAATATTATAAGTTATACCTAGATAATATTAGCCTAGGCTTTACCTATACTTACTTACTTAATTCCTACCTAGTACTTCTCTAGTGGGCCCCTACTAGGCCCCTTATATATATACTTCCCTTTTCCCTCTTTAGTTTTAAATAAATAGTATTTATATACTCTTTAGGTTAAATAAGCTTAGGCCTAGCCCTTAATATTTATTAGATCTTTATATACTAATAAAAGGTTATTTCCCTAAAGGTACTAATTTTTATTATAATAATGGATTAATTAATAGATTATTTAGTAAGTAATAATATTATAAAAGGGAGAAATTGAAGTAAAAGAGAGAGATTTAAGTAGAAGTAATAAGGGGGAGAGATTTAAAGTAGAGGTTATTATAGGAAGGAGAGAATTTTAGAAGTATAAGAGGAATTTAATAGTAAATAATATAAAATAGTAATAATTAGATAATTAAAATTATAAAAGTCAATAAAATTTAGTATAATTAATTAGATTAATAAAAAAGAAATTAAATAGTTTAAATATGATAATTACCCCTCTTAATTATTTTAGAGAGCTAAAAAAAGAGTATATTACTATAGAATTACTACCTTATTATTAGTATTTATAGTATTTATAATATACTATATAAATAATATAAAAGAAAAGATTTATTACTAATAATAGATAATTTTAATATATATTTAGTATATTCTCTTATAAGTTCTCTTTATAAAAAGAGGAGGGATTATTTATTTTAAAGTTAAATAAATTAAATAATTTACTTTATTATAAAGTAGTAAAATAAGTTAGTTAATTTATATTATATTAAATAATTCATTCTATAATACTTTTAAAGAGAAAGAGAGATTAATTTAATACGTTTATTAATATTTAAATAGGTTAATTATTATCTAGAGGTATTCTTTACTACTAGCTATTTTAAAAGGAATATATTATAAATAGGAGGGAAAGGAGGAGAAGAAATAAAAAGAGAGTATAAAGAATTAATAGAATTAATAAGGGATAATAAGAATTATTAAGGGGGAATGAGGATTTTATTAATTTATTAGTTATTACTAAGTTATTATAAGGAATAATTTATTTTATAAAGATAAATGAATATACTAAGAGTTTAAGAAATTATAGAATAATTAGTATTTTTATAATAAGAATATAAAAGAAGAGTTATAGAGAGAGGAGGTATAAATTATATATTTTAATTATTTAAAGAGTTAAAAGTATATAATATAATAGGAACCCTATTAGTACTAAGGAGAATTAAAAACCTTATTTAAGTAAAGCTAATAAGGTTATTATAGAATAGATTAAAGTATTAATTATAAATTAAGGCATTAAAAGCTTTACCTAGTTAAATATAATTCAATATTTTAAAGAATAGGAAATAAAAGGTGAGGTTAAATTCTTACCTTTTAAATTTATTATTTTTATTAGTATAGTATTATATTATAAAGAGAAACTTAGAATTACTTCAAAATAAATATTATTTCTTTAATTTTAAAAAGATTAAACTTTGTTAATTTATAATTTATTATATTATAATATAATAATAGAGTTAATTACTAATTAGTATTAGACTTATTATATTAATTAAACTTAATTATTCTAGTAGAAATAAGAGATTTTATTATATTTAAAGTAGTATAAAGTAGGTTAATTAAAATAAAGCTATTTAGAGAGGGAGGCCTTAGAGGAAGAAGTAATATTTAGTTAAGGAGAGTTATATATAGTTATATATAGATTATATAATTACCTATATAATTACTAGAGTATTTACTTCAAGGCCCTGGATCTAAGTGGGATCTAGTAGTATAGGTAAATATCCTAATACTTATAGTTTTAAAGTACTTTTTAGAAGTATTTCCTAAGTTATTTAGAGAGTAAGTTAGTATACTATAAAAGTAATCTAGTATAATTATTTATATTTTTCTTTCTCTTAATAATTAATAATTTTATTATAGGAGGTAAATTATTAATTATAATTAGTTCCTTTTATAACTTAGTATCTAGGTCAATCTTCTCCTAAATTCCCTAGAATTAAGTATAATACTAAAAAGATATTTATTAAATTAGTTAAATATTCTCTATTTTAAGAGTATAATTAATAATAATTTATTTAGTAGAAGTATTTATAATAAATATAGATTATAATTATTGAAATATTAAATAAATAGTATAAGAAGAAATAAAGTCTCTCCTATATACTTTAATAATTTTAAAATAGAAGTAAGGTCTAGAAATAAAATTATTTAGTTAATACTAGGCTTATAATTATAGTAAATTTATAAGTATATATAGAGTTATATACTTTAAAGAAAACTTAATTATATTAATAGGAAGTATAGTTATAAGTCTAGTATATATACTTTATTAGGCTTATTAGGGCTTAACTAAGCTACCTAGTAGTTAAGAAGTACTAACTAAGCTATACTAATACTATTAGTCCTATAATAGCTTCGGTTTAATTTTTAGCTTTTATAATAATATAATCCTAGGTATTAATCTTAGTAGTATAATTAAAAGCCTCCTTATATATATAAATATATATATTTTAATAAGTAACTTTATTTATATTATTATTAGTATAGCCCTAAGTATAGTCTTTAGCTTTTATAGTAAGATAATTATAAGTATTTATATTATTATTACTAGAAATAACAATATAATAATTATTATTATTAATCTATATATAATAATTAATTAGTTTTATAATTCTCTATAAGGAATTCTCCTTATTATTTATAGGCTTATAAGTATAAGGAACTTTATTACTACTATAATAAATCCTATAGGTATATAACTTATAATATACTTAGGGTCTCTTTAGCTACTAGGTCCATAGTAAAATAGAGAGCGGGAAACCACGCATTAATACAGCTAATGTCCACTTTAGTAGAGGGGAAGGCGGTGGTATTAACGGTTAAATAACCAGTAGTAGCAGCAGCAGCAGCAGCAGCAATACTAGCGGCTTCTTCCATAAGGCTACTTCCGCAGTACAGAGAGCCAAGTCCACATATATATAGGCTTGCTTCGCGGCGTTATAGAGGTTCTAAAGGAAGGGAGCCGGGCCCCATTCAGCGCAGCAGCCGGGGAAAGTAGCTGTATCCCTATACGGTTTAGCGGGGGTTCCGGGAGAAGGAGAGTGAGAGAGAGGAGAGGGAGGCCTAGAGAGCACACAACCCTCTTAAAGATAGCAAAAAAGAGCATTACACGAGGAGTAGTTAGCAGCGCAGATCCAGCAGCAGTTACGGCCATAGTTATTAGCGTATATATAGCGAAAAAGGGCATTTCTACTATAAAAGTTAGTACTACACTTGCGGCAAGGCTCTGGTTGGCGGCAATATTAGTGGTGAGACTAAGGGCTCTAACTAGCCTCAAGGGCCTTAATCAACAGCCATTCCATTGGATCCCACGAGCCTATAGAGGGCTCGCGAGAGCAATATTATTAGTTACACGAAAATAGTCAACTTCCCACAGGGTCTCAAGGGGATTTAAAAAGTATAGCTAGTGCGCGCATATTAGCGGCAGTTGCGGTAATTTATACAATCTCAAGGGGATCACTAGCACTAGTGAAAATATAACTCCTAGTACCTAGAATAACTAAATAACTAGGTAGTATATTTACCTATATTAATAAATAACTATAAGGTCGCGAAATATTATGGGATTAAGTAGTTATATTACTAGTTATTATAGTTCTTATATTAGTATAATATATATTAAATTAAAACTTAAGTATATATAAAAATTAATATATAAAAGGCTAAATATAGTAGTATATAAATAGTATAAAGTAATAGTATATACTATAGTACTATAGTATATATAGATATAATAAACTTATAATACTAATTAAGTTAATTACTTTCTTTAGGGAAAAGTAAATATTATAAGTTTTTTATTAATATTATTAGAAGAAATAATAGAATTTATAGAATCCTAGGGAATATAAAAAGACTATTATTCCTAGTTTTAAATTATGAATTTAAGTAAGTTATTATTCTTATATTATATATACTATTATTTATTTTAATAGTTTTTTATAATGGGACGGGCCCCAAAAGGGCTAATGCGGCAGCAGTCGCAACTGCCCATCTGCGCTATGTGCGGCGCAACCCCTGCAAAAGGTACGTAACAACAAGTCTGGCACTTGTTGGTCTGCTGCACTTAAGTAGGGATCGTTGGCATGCATGGGCACAGCCCATGTCGAATTGTAGGGTGATATTATTGATGATCTATTGTTGTTGTTAAATCGCGCAATTGGCCGCGATCTCGCGAGCCCCTTAACTGGGGACCGCGCGGTCGGGTAAAGTACGGCAAAACCATGCCAATTTGACAGCCCAGGCCCATTACAGTGGCATAGCCCGTAACATTTTTCTATTATTATTCTATAGCTTTTATTATTCTATTATTAATTTACTTTAGTAAAAAGACTATAATAATAAATAGAACTTAAAATTATATTAAAATAAATATTATCTTCTTAATTTATAATTTATTATATTATAATATAATAATAAAGCTATTTATTAATTAGTACTAAATTTACTAGGCTAGTTAAATTTAATTATTTTAATAAAAATAAGAGAGTTTATTATATTTAAAGTAGGTTAAAGTAAGTTAATTAAAATAAAGTTATTTAAAGAAGAAGGCCTAGGAGAAAGGAGTAATATTTAATTAAAGAGAGTTATAAATAATTATATATAAATTATATAACTACTTATATAATTATTAAAGTATTTACTTTAAGGCTCTAAGTTTAAGTAGAATTTAGTATTATAGGTAAATATTTTAATAGAAATACTATTATAAGTAATTTTTAAATACCTTAAAGCTAACTTAAAAAGTTTTTAAATAATTTATAATTAGCTTAAAATTACATATAATTATATTCTTTTTATTACTTATACTTATATATTATATAAATACTTATAACTACTTATATTTTACCTATAAGTAAGTCTAGGTAGCTACTTATTTAGGTACTTAAAAGTAATTATAAGCCTACTAGGAGCCTTAATAATAATTAATAACTTTGCTGTTAATGTAAGTATGTGAGATTAGACAATAAGTGCAGCCAATAGTACTGTCTAGCAAAGCCTTGTCACAATATTTACAGTAAAGAAAGCAGCCGGACCGGGTTGACTATAAGTCAGGCATTCTTGCAGGAAAATTTACGTTTGATAGAGAAATTACATTGTTTTCAATGTTGCGATCGGCCAGCAAGAGACAGTGCAACTGGGCCATCCGGCAATCGGCATGAAGACCAGAATGGAACCCTGCTTATGGGACAGAAGTAATAAGGCAGTCACAACTCATTCAAGCGCATGTACTTGCCTCGTCATCAATGAGGCTCCACCAAACAGTTTTGTCAGAATTGACCGATTAAAGAGCCTTCTCTCTCGGGAGGTCGTCTGCGGTTTCCTGCAACTTATCACCACCAGCGAATTCAACCAGTATCATGAAACATTAGCACAAAGTTCATGGTCATATATGGGGAGCAGAAATTACAATCAACAGGGGCGGTTGAGAACTTTCGCGCAGACGTCTTCTTCTGGAGCAAGTAGTCCAGCTCCGCAAAGGTACGGTTCTTTGTCTCGGGCGGGAAGAAGAAAATTCAAACTGCCCAGATAAGACACAGGCCAAAGTACAGCATACCAGCCTTTGCACCTCAGTTCCACGTGTCGCCCTTGGACTTCAACAGACGTGGGTTGAGTTGCAGTACCGCGATCTGGCCGCAGACGTAGATGCCACGTTCGAGGCTCAAGGGACAAAGCCCAGAATTCCAACGATCAACATGGCGATCCCGATGATGGAAGAGCCGAAGAGGTAGAACATGCGGCTACCGATCTTGCCCATCATAAAGATGGCTATTCCCGTGCCGACGATGTTGACTGACTGGATTCCCATGCTATAGTTAAAGGTCTGGACCTTGGGCATGCCCGCAAACTTGAGGAAAACGGTGGCGTAGGTGCAAATGCGCTGCACATTGGCAGGTTCGTGCCCCGAAAACAGTCGCAGTAGCTCGCGCTCTCGGCTTCAATCTTTTCCATTTCGTTGGTTTGCTTCATCAGGGCCAGCGTCTGTGCCATGGATTGCTCGGGGTCGTGTTTCTTGCGAGCGAGACGACGCAGTGACTTCTCGGCTTCTTCGAGTTTCCCACAGTGAACGAGGTACCAAGGACTCTCCGGGCAAAAAGGCCGACCAGGATCAGAGGCAAAATCCACACCCATTGCAGGGCATAAGCAATGCGCCATCCCAGGTCGCCAGGAAGATCCAGAGAACCGTGCAGTACTCCGGCGGCCAAGAACGAAATAGCGCCCCAACACATGGACACCCAAGCTTTGAGGTAACCGCGCAAGGCAGCTGCGCAAATCTCAACGGCGTAAGCAGTAGTGAGTGTTTGGAAAATACCCCATGGGATACCGCAAAGAATGTTGGCTGCAAACAACATTTATACGTTAACGGCAAAGAACAGGGTGAACATGGTACATCCCACGAAGGCCATTGCTCCCTCTCATGTAGACTCTGCGAGAACCGAAGCGTGACTGTAGCTAACCATTCAACAAAAGCCGACGATACTGCTCAGGTTGTTACCATTGCCAATTGCCGCCTGCCAAGAAGAGAAGATGTACCGTTCGCAATTCTAGTTTGGCCAGCCAAACTTATTCGGGTAGGCCGAGTGTCCAAAGAAGTTGTTGACGAGGCCGACGTCCATGCCCTCCATTACCAAAGCCAGACTCAGCAGTGAGCTATATACGATGACTGGCCAGTACATTGAGAAGAGGTCTTTCCGAGAGAGTTTGGACTCTTCGTCGCTGGCCACTGCCGCCGCTTCAATAAGCGCGATATTTGGAGTGTATGCGCCATATCCGCTGTGGTCGAAGCAGGCCCATCTGGCTTTGCCATTGTCTTGGGTTGGGGCGCTTTAGTGCCCTTCATCTCGTTGGTTGGAGTTACCAGTCCCTCGTCGAATATTTGCAATGATGAATAAGACAAGGAATGACTTAGGCGGAGAGGCAATGAAACAGACTGGAAAACCCCTGGGCGAACTTGGGCTGAAATAAAAGCTCTGCAGCGCGAATTTGTGGTCCCAATAGTCTGGTTTGTCTTGTTCACTATTGAGCAACAGTATGGCCAGCGATCATGGTGCCAATGACAATCAATTGATGTGTGTAACTAACTAATGCTGAAAATAGTATATATGCTAAGAAAAAGGAGGTAATATAGAATTAATATAAATATCCTATATTTAAGTATAAATATATACTTCTAAATATTTAACTTATATACTTTACTTACAATAATATAGGCCTAATATGCCTCCTTAAATCTTAGAATAAAGCTATTATAAAGTCTATATATTATTAATTTATCCTATATTTATTATTCTTTTTATAAATTTATTCTAAGGTTAATTATTACTCTTATAATATATATATTTTATTATTATTTAAATTTATTATAGAGTTTCCCCTTAAATTAGACTTAAAGTATTTAATTAAGTAATATAATCTATTACTTAGTTAAGTATACTTAATTAAAAGAATTAATAATTTAATTTAAGGTTTTAAGTTTAATTTAAAGTTATAAACTTTTATTAATTATTATCTCTTAATATTATTAAAATATAAATTCTAATTATTTTAATTATAAAATTAATAATTATATATTTATAAATTATTAATAAAATCTTTTATTTATTAAGATTTTAATTCCCTAATTTCTAAGATTTCTTATTAAAATAATACTTATTTAAATTAAATATAAATCCTACAAGGGATTTTAATTTCTCTTTTATTATTTTAATATATATTATAGAATAATTTATATTATTAAAATATAGAGCTTTATAACAAAGAGCTTTAATATAAATTAGAGATATTGAATTTATAAAGTTAAATTATATAAAAGAGAATTAAGTAAATATAAGGGAATTTTATAATTAAAAGGGATTCTATGATTAGAATTTATGTTATTTTATAATTTAAAATCAAATCATTTAAATAATATATTTTCTAATTAGGGAAATTATATTATTATTAAAATATTTAATATTAAAAATAGAATAATAAAATATACTTCTTATGGATTATTCTTATTAATTATAGTCCTAATATTTATTATACTTAATTAAGTTATAAATTAATTTTAATTTTGAATAAAAAGAGCCATTATAAATCTATTAATAATTACTTTATTAATTTTAACTTATTTAAATTTAATCTTACTCTGTTTAATCTCTTATTATATTTATAAATTATTAATATTAATATAATATAATTTATTTATTATTTAAAGTTATTTAATAATTAATAATTAAAGTATTAGTATTCTAAGGTAATTACTTTATTAAATAGTACTCTATATATATCTCTATATATATACAATAAATATATTTAATAGTAGGATACTTCACAAGAAATCTAAATATAATAAGAGCCTATAGTATTAAGCTAAATATATAGCCAAAAGTAGTTATATAATCCCACTAAATGGCTGGGCTCTGGGCTTTACTCTGTGTAGTAGCTAGTTTATGGGTATTATTATAATACTAGTAGTCTTTTATATTTAGTAGCTACTACTCTATAACCTATACTAAATAAATACTCCTAAATTAAATACTAATCAAATTACTACTCCTCTCTTAATTTATCCCTCTATATAAATTATTATACTATTATAATTCATAAAGTATTTTAATAGTTTATTAGGTATTAACTTAGTGAATATATTAATAAGATTATTATTACTATTAATTTATGAAACTTTATAAATCTCTTTCTTATTATATAATTAGTAAAGTATTATAATATTTATTAAAGGTTACTTCTCTTTTACTATACTTAGTTTAATAATATACTAATATAATAAGTATAAATCTATATATATATTAGAATATAATATTAATAGAGATTATTTATAACCTTATTAATACTAGTACTTATTATAAAAGTGAGGTTTATACTAGTTACTATATTATATATTTTTAATACTATAATACTATAAGTAATTTATTTATACTTTATAGAACTAAAATAAATTGTATTACTTAATATAATAAATATATTATTTAAGATCTCCTTATTAATGAGAATAATAATAAAGTTAATTTAAGAGGATAGATTATTATTATTAGTGAAAATTTATTAATAAAGATAAATAATTTAATCTTTATAAGGGTAAGGGAAATACATATAAGCCTATAATTAAGATTCTCTTTTTACTACTTAAACTATTTATTAAGGCTCTTCTTATTATTAATTATAGGGAGTTATTGTTATACTACTAATAATAGATTAAAATATACTTTAGGTTAATAGATTAAAGTAATATAGGCTCCTTTTACCCTTTATTAAATATATTACTTTTTATAATTAGTAGGGTTTATAGTATAATTAATAAATTTAATCTTTTTACCTTGCTCCTTTCAGTATAATATAACTTTATTATTACTACTTAGTTTTATAATACCTCTATTAAATATAAGAGGCTCTATTAGTATAATGAATTACTTATTCTTAATAGTAAGGGTAGTCTTTTTAAGTCCTTAAGTCTCTTTATTAGAGAAAGTTATTATTAAGAGTTTAATTATATTATTTATTTATATTCTAATAATCTTAAAATCCTTAGGGTCTTTTATTTTTAATATAAGTAGGTAGGGATTAAATAGAAATTACTCTATTCTAAGATTTTTAATATAATAAGTATTATATATAACCTAGTAATAAGTTTCTATAATTACTAGGCTATATAAAAATTAAATAATTCTTATAATCTAATTATAAGAGTAATTATATTGAATTTTATAAGGGAGTTTAATAGGTATTATGTAATTAAGTTTAGGTTTAGACTATATATAAGCTTAAATAATATTTTATAATTAAAATATAAATTTATAAGTAAGAGGTATAAGTATAAGAGTAAGAATTAACCTTTTACTTACTTACTAAGTAGTTAATAATTATATAAGGATTAGTTCCTTATTATTACTATTATAGTCTTAGATAATAAGGTGAGATTCTTTATTAGGGTAATTAATTTCTTTCCCTTTAATTTTATAAATTATTTATAATTTAAAAATTTAAATATTTTAATAAGTACCTTTATTATAAGGAATAACTTTAAATATACCTCTCTATTAGAGGGAGTTAATCTTAGTAACTAATAATACTATAAATAAGAATTTAATAATATTAATTTTACTCTCTTTATAGAGTTAAATA
>JAXISO010000597.1:0-16407 GCA_036785465.1 Colletotrichum agaves | reverse complement strand
AATCCTATACTTTTTAATATTATTAATACTATAAATAACTAAATAGAACTTTTTAAATAGAGTTATTATTTTATTCTTAACTTTATTAACTATTTAGGATTAAAAGAGTTAACTATATTATTTATTAGGGTTAAAAGTCTTAAATTTAAAAACTTCCTACTAGAGTAGAGTATTAATCTCTTTCTCTTATAATTTCTTAAATAATAGTCCTTTTATAGTAATCTTCCTAGCCTTTTAAAGAGTAAGGGAGAGGGCTAAATTTACTATTTCCTTAGTAATTATAAAGATTATATAATTTACCTCTTATTTAAAAGTATTATTTAAGGGGATAGGGTTTTTATGGGGTCTATTATAGGAATATTGGGTAATAATATTAGGAGTAATTAGAGCTATAATTTCTAGGTTTAGTAGGATAGGATTAGGGCCTTAGTTATTCTTATAATTACTATTAGGGTCTCTATACTAGGGTTTAACTATAATAAAGGGAAAATCTTAGGGACCTTAGAGTAATTTAATAGTAATAGTTTTATTTATAATTATTATAAGATAATAAGGGCCTTACTAGCTCCCTTTTTTATAGTAAATATATACCTAGAATTAAAGGGGGAGGTTAATAACTTTGTCTATAGTTAGGCTATTATGAGTAGTAAGGGTATTTATAACTTTATATTTAGTAGTCTCCTTATATAAATTATCCATTGTGGAGTAAATAGTCTTGGCTCTAGTAGTAATATTAGGGGAGGGGGTAGGGTTATTATTAATTTATAAGTAAACTCTAAAAATGAGTAGAGTTAGTACTAATTTATTAGGTTTAGTAGTATTATTAATTACTTTAATAGTTATTTAGAGTATGAAGTTAGGCTTAATAGAAGGTAACTCTTATTAAATAATAGTATAGGCCTATTATAAAGGGCTATGGTACTTCTCTATTTTACTGATTTAGTGGTAAGCTTTAATTGGGACTACTTTAATAATAATAGCTATAGATTTAGTACTCTTTTTAAAGGTTTTAGTAGTAAAGTTGAGGCTAGTATTAGTAATAATTTAATTTAGAGGGCCTTAGTATATATAGATCTAGTAAAGGTAGAGGGTCTCCTATATTATTTTAGCTGAAATATTAGGGAGAAAATAAGTAGTATTAAAGCTAGTTACTGAATTAATGATGTGTAGGGTTACTTTGCTATTGAGGTATATTACATTATAAATAATTTCATAATTAAAGAAGTAATTATTCTTTAGTGTAAATTTAAATTGTTAGGGGCTTCCTATGTTTAGTTAGTAGTATTAATAGATCTTTATTAATTACTTAATTACTGTGGTTTAAATAGGATAGTCTACTTATTAGAGGAGGGTAGTTAATTTAGTAATAAAGGGATATTTAAAATAGTAGTGTAATTAATAAAGCTTAATATTTATTAAATAGTTATTTTAGGTAAAAGTTTATTTATTATTAAGTAAAAGTTAGGTATAGCCCTATTTATGTATAATTAGGGTAGTAGTTCTACTTTAAAGTAGGTAATTTTGGAGGTTATTAAAATAAATCCCTAATTTATTTATATCTCTTAAGTAGAGTAAAAATAGGGTATTAGAGGGGACTATATAAAAAACTATATCTCTAAAAATAATAGAAATTATAATAGTACTAAAGGAGTTTTTAAAAGGTCTATCTCTAAATTAAACTCTTGCCTAATTAGTATTTAATTTATTAATTGTAATGGAGGGATGTAATTGCTGGAGAGTAGTAACTTGATGTTGTCCTGTTGTAGAGACTCCAGTAGCTCCTAAATTTAGTATAATTCCCTGAAAGACTTCTTTAGAGTATTATTTATTAAGGGTAAATAATTAAGTAGAATAGGGGTTTCTAGGTAAAATAAGTTAAGTAAGTTGAGGTAGGGGGTCTTTAGTCTTTATAGTTAAATTAATTTTTATAATTATATAAAAAGTTACTTAATTTAGTAGTATTATTACTAACTTACTACTATTAATTATAAATATGGAGTTTATAAAATAAGTAGTGAAATTACCTAGGGGAGGGGATATGGATTTAAGTTAATTCTAGTAATAGTATTATAAATACTATTAGACCTTATTATTAGAGTTAGATTTACTATTATTATTATTTATATTATTAGTATTATTATTACCTTTATAATAGGTAAGGAAAGTACTAAATTTATTTTCTATTATGTTCTGAGAGTACCTGGACTTGAACCTACTAAATTCTAATGTTTTCTTAGCTTTAGGGTGTTTCCATATTTAGTACCCTAGTTTACCACAAGTCCAGTATTTTCTTATGTTATTATGGGAATTACTTTTATTCCTGTATATTGGGTGGTATTAGTTTGATTAATCTCTGTGAGGATGAGGCTAAAATCTATGGTTATTACTTCCCCTGAAGTTCTGGTTATTGTTGCTCTGAAAATGTCTATCCGTGTATATTTAGTTATGCTCTTCCTAGTTATTATAATTAGTAATGAATTAGGATAACTTATTATTTATTCGCGAGGCTATATTAATAGTGGATTAAAGAGAGTTAAAGAGGCCCTAAATTATAGAGGGGGGGTTATAGAGGGCAAGCTTGTATTCCTATATTCCTTAGTAGGCTTTAATAACCTTATTTCTTAATAGTAGCTTATTATTAAACTTGGGGCTAAGTATGGGTTTTAAGATAGTAAGAGTTTTAAATAGTATTTTAAGAACCTTGGATTTAGGCTTTTTAGGGTATTAATAAAGGAGGTTAGTAAAAGTAGTATTTTACTATATTATCTTATTAGTTAATTGAAACTTCTCTATCTTAAAATAACTCTTTATATTATTAACTATTTAACTAAAAGTTGGTAAAACTACTACTTTTATAATATTGTAATAATATAGATCTTAGGTATTATTTTTTAATATAAGGGAGAAGGCTTTAGTGTATTAGTTAGGGGTAATACTAGCTTTAGTATAATAATCTTTAAAGATAATAAGTTTTATATTTATGATATTTAGTTTATTATTATTATACTTTATACTCTTATTAGTATAAAACTTAGTAAGTATACTAAGTTAATAAGAAATAGGGGGGTCTAAAATAGGTTGTGGATAATAGAGTATAGAATATTATTTAATTAGAGGAGTAATTCAGGGCTTAAAAGTTATAAAAGGGTTCTGAATAATATTTTGGCTTATAGTGATATTTTAAGGGGTAGTGGTAGTTAGAGGGAGGGTTTAAGGGATATAAGTAGGAGAGACTAGGGCTAATAAGAGTCTTACTACTCTTATAGGGAGGAATTAAAGTAGAAGGGTAGAATAAATCATAATATTAGGAATAACTATCTCTTCTTAATTAATAGGCTCTATTAATTCCTAGTGGAATTTAGTATTTTTATTCTTATAAGTAATTAACTTAGGATAAGTACTTTTAATAGTTTTAAAGTCCTTTTAGGTCTATAAGTAATAATTGGGTTTAGTAATAGTCTTAGTAAGGTTTTCCTTAATAAAACCTTTATTATAATTAATAAAGATGCCTTTATATAAAAGAAACTTCTAAAGAGTCTTAGTTGTGAGACTGTTTATGTGTTTGAAAGTATTTATATAGTCCTCAAAGATATCCTTAAAGTTAGACTATAATTACTTACTTTATAGGTTTTATTTGATGAATATATTAATGTAATAGGTAGTAAAACTTATAATCTTGGTGGGGTCTATTTCCTTATTACTAAAGGTATATAGATAACTATATATTAAGTAGTTAATAAGGCCTTTAAACTTATTAAGAATAGGGATTAAGAACTTTTAATATACTAGGCTAATAGGGGTATTAGGGGTAGTTAATATAATACTTAGAAAAATAATAAAAGGAGATAAACTATAAGTAGACTAATGTTAATATTATAAATATAGGTACCTTCCCTAGGCTATAGTTATTAGGGGTTAATTTATTTAGTAGATAGATTATGGATACTAAATTTGGATATATTTACCTATTCTAGTTATTATTTCTCTTCCTAAAAAGGGGAACTTAGTTTTCTTAAAGAGGGAACTTAGTTTTTAACTCTAAATAGGGGCTTCCTAAATAGGGAATTTTATAAGGAGGGGGTATTAAAGAAGAGTAGGAGGTTTTTATAATACTTATTTTTCCCTAAAAGGGCTTTTTAAAGAGGGAAAACTTAGTATTTTTAGCTTAAAAAGGGGCTTCTTGAAAAGGGGATTTAACTTAGTTAACTAGTTCCTAAAAGGGGTTAAAGGGTCCTTTCTAAAAAGGGAATTATTATAATTATTAATTAGGTTAAGGGAAAAATAATAATAAATAATAAATAGGGAAATAAATTAATAAATAATTATTTAATTTAAGGGTTAATATTTATTATATACTCTAATTAAATACTAATAAGAAGGGGTAATAATAAATAAATTAGTAGAATAGTTTAAGTAGTTTAAAAAATTTAATATATATTATTTTAACTTAGAAAAATTAAGTACTATTAATATAATTAATTAATAGTCCTATTAGGTTTTTACTTACTAATAAAAGGCTATTTTCCTAAAGGTATTAATTTTTATTATAATAATAAATTAATTAATGGATTTATTAAATAATAATAAGGTTATAAAAGGGAGAGATTTATACTAGAGATAATAAGAGGGAGAGATTTAAGGTAGAGATTATAAGGGGGAGAGATTTAGTGTGGAGGTTATTATAAGAAGGAGGGGGTTTTTAGAGGTATAAGAAAGAGAGGGATTTAGTACTAAATAATATAAAAAGTAGTAAATTAAGTAATTTAGTATAACTAGCTAAATTAATAAAAAAAAGACTAAATAAATTAAATTAATAAAAAAGAAGTTAAATAAACTAAATATAGTTATTACCCCTTTTAAGTATCTTAAAAAACTAAGAGAGGGTATATTACTATAGAATTACTACTTTATTATTACTATTTATAATATATTTAACTTACTATATAAATAATATAAAAAGGTAAGTTATTATTAGTAATAAGTAGTTTTAGTATATATTTAGTATATTCTCTTATAAGATTTCTCTATAAAAGAGAAGAAATTTATTTATTTTTAAAATTAAATAAACTAAATCTTAATAAATATAATAGGATAATTTACTTTATAGTAAAGTGGATTAGTTAATTTATATTATTTTATATAATTTATTCTATAATAATTTAGAGAGGAAGGAATTAAATTAATAATTTATTACTACTTAAATAAATTAATTATTATTTAGAGGTATTCTTTATTACTAGTTATTTTAAAAGAGATAAATTATAAATAAGGAGTAAGGGAGGTAGAGGAATAAAGGGAGAAATATAGAATTTAGTAGAATTAATAAGGGAGAATAAGAATTATTAAGAATTATTAAGGGAGGAGAATAGTTCTATTAAATCTAAAGTAGAAGAATAATTTTTAAAGCTATTATAAAATAATTAAAGAGGAGGTATAGATTATATATTTATAATTATTTAAAGGGTTAAGAATATATAATATAGTAGGAACCTTATTAATACTAAGGAGAATTAGAAACTTTATTTAAGTAGGGCTAGTAAGGTTATTATGAGATGGATTAAAGTATTAATTATGAATTAGGGGATTTAAAATTTTACCTAGTTAAAATATAGTTTAATATTTTAGAGAATAGGATATAAAAGGGGAAGTTAAATTATTACCTTTTAAATTTATTATCTCTATTAGTATAGTACTTAATTATAGAGGGAGACTTAGAATTACTCTAGGATAAATATTATTTCTTTAATTTAAGAAGTAGTAAACCTTATTAATTTATAGTCTATTATATTATAATATAATAGTAAAGTTAATTACTAATTAGTATAGGATTTATTATACTAGCTAGTTCTAATACTTTAGTAGTAGAGATAATAGGTTTACTATATATAAAGTAAAAGTGGGTTAATTAAGGTAAGTTATTTAAAGAGGGAGGCCTTAAAGGAAGGAATGATATCTAGTTAAGGAGGGTTATATATAGTCACGTGTGGATTATGTGACTACCTATATAACTACTAGAGTATTCACTCTGAAGCCTCGGATCTGTATGGGATCTGGTAATATAGGTAAATATTCTAATAAAGAGCTCTACTAACTTACTATTTTCCCTTAATATAAACTCTTAATTCTATTTTAAAATAGTATAATTAGGCCTTATTTTATTTTAGTATATAATTCCTCTTATTATTTTTATTTATTAAGTCCCTAAGTAGGTATAATTTATTACTATAATATAATTAACTATAATTTTTATAATTTAAGTAGTAAGGTATAATATAGTCTTCTTATTTATAAGTATAATAGGTAATTAGTTTATAGGGACCTCCTAGTGGGTACTTTAGGGTATTAAATATTTCCTTTTAATACTTATTTAACTTACTTTTATTAATATAATTTATAATAAGGTTCTTTATATTCTTCTAACTTATATTATAATTATTAATATAAAGTAGTTTCTTAGTGGGTTCTTAGTTCCTTAGTATAGTTCTTATATTTTAAATATTAGTAATAAATTTAATATTCCTAATTCTATTATTTAATTTAATTTTAGTTCTTAGTAGGCTACTAGCCATAATAAATTACTAGATTTTTAGTAGAAGTTACTTAATAATACTAGTTACTTATATTTCCTCTAATTACTAATAGGGGTACTCTATTTTAATTCCCTTATAAAAATTAATAAAACTTTAATAAATTTAATTAGGTTTCTAGTATATTTATTCTAGTTAGTCCTAAGTATTAAGTATATATAAGCCTTTATTAGTTATATTACTAGTTAATTATTCCCTTATTTACTCCTAAGTAATACCCTTAGCCTTATTATTATACTTAATTACTATATAAGAGGTTTATTATTTTATTATAAACTCTTTAAAGTACTAAATAATAAATAGGACTTTCTCTAAATTACTTTTAATATTATTTATTTTAAATTAAGTATTTAAATTAAATATAAATTAATTATAATTAGTTTAATTACCCCCCTTATACTTTAATATAAGGAAATATTTCCCCTATATTTTAGTTTAGAATTTCTTAGTAGAAGTATTCTAATAAATAAGTAATAATTAAATAACTAATAGAGTACTAATAGAATTAATTAATTTTCCCACCCTTATAGCCTCTAATTATTCTTATTTCTACTTAAAATATATTTTATTTTCTTCTTCTATAATTAATTAATTAAGGTTTACTTCTATTAACTAATTAACTAGTAGTTCCCTAGTATTCTCATTTTAAGTCTATATTTTATTTTACCCCTTATTATTATAATTTTCTTATATATTAACTAGTAATATTAATTAGTCTCTATTAACTTAGGTTCTAGGTAATCTCTAGGAGAATTATAGTATAGTATTTATTTTATAATAATTATTTTAATAGTCTATACCCCTATTAAATAAGTAGAGAGAAGAATATATTAGAAGTATATAGTATAGAGTAAAGAAGTTAGTATATTAGGTATGGGTAAAATGACTATTCTTTTCTGACCCCCCTCTCCTAGTATTAGGGGGGTTATCACTCCCTATATAGAGACTACCTGCTAGGTCCCCGGAGGTCCCCGGAGCCCCCCATAGGTCTCCGAGGGTCTCCGGATGTCCCCAGAGGTCTCCGGCACGTGACACGATAGCTCAACTGAGGTGACATCCGTTGCTGCGGCATGCTGTGCGAACGCCGAGATTGAAGCGCTAACAATCTCGGTGACATTGTACTGATCATATTCTTGTCCAATGAAATCGACGAATATCCTTTAGCCCGTCTCGCCATGGAGAAAAAGTCGGTATGTCTTGCGTACCCATCATCGAGTGCCAAACGGAAGGCAACTTCAACCATGCATCGGCCTGGGGAAAACCGAAAGCGATTAATTCTTATCTGATTATACGCCCGAAGTGAATGAAGGATCGACAATCGAGCCGCCGTTTGCAGAGGTTACTACAGCTACTGCAATCACACCACTTGCAGGCGGCATACGTCGACTCGAGACGCTTGTCGAGGTCAAAGCGAGGTTCAGCGACACTGATGTCGCTGGCAAGCTCCCGTACTCGTCGGTAAAGGACTGCGCAAGAAGAATGATGCAGATTTTGGGAGCAGATTCCACACAGCAGCATTTGAACCTCAGTGATTGCCACAGGGAGACGGCCTTCGGGGCTATTCACTGTATCACGCCTGGATTACTAGTCGGAAAATGGTTATGCTCCCCCAAATTGGACCTGAATAAATGTCCTGCATGGCCCACTCATGACTGGTCTGAAGCACCCCAACGACGTGGGCTTTGAGACGGGAGACTTTGACACAGCTGTTGGTGTCCCCGATCACCTCGACGTAACAGAAGACACAGAGACAGATCCTGAGGATGATTTAGAGGAGGGTGGGGACGGAACTGACTAAGTGCTTCCTATGGGATTGGGTGGGAGAGTAGATGAAGATGTAGTCTATTTTTTCTTTGTACTCGCGCGGACGCGCGGGCGGCTGCGTCCAGAACCATCTTTTCTCAGGGCCCAGGTAGCGGTTTTACAAGTTACCCCTTCTATACGGCGAATGCCATGGCAAGAAGAAAAAAAGCCCCCATTTTCTGATATCCCTGGTCTCCCATTAGCATTGCTCCTGGCTGATCCAATGCGGCAAACTCAATATTTTTGTTTGCGTATAATCTATCACGTCACCCATCACCAAGGGATCACGAAGATAAACAGGGTGTACAATAGAACGACGACGACGACAAGCGCAAAGATCATAGCACCACTTTCATATCCTGGTATTCGCTTCCAAAACACATCGGCGGACCGCTCTTCCCTCCTGACCATGGATATAAGTTGAGCACAGATGTAAGATCTAGTAGAGATATAAGAAAACTCAAACCAAGGAGACGTGGATGCTGAACACAAAGTCCCGAAGGTCGTATATTATTACCCAGTGTAAGGGACTGATACTTGGGTAATGAAGAGCAAGCGGTTGAGCATTAGTTCGTGGGTCACTTTCAAGTCGATAATTGCGTGAAACGTGCCTGAGCCCCGCGTAGATAAATGAAACGCGACCTGTCGTGTATTCAGGAAAGCCTTGCAAGGTTTCTTCTGTCTTTCTGATCACCAATGACGGTGTCCGGCTGGCACCTAGGGTGAATACTCAGCCAGCCAGCCACTTGATGCACCAAGCTTTATATTTACGTCCTCGACGGGTAAGATATGTACATGAATGTGTTGTCGGCAACCTAAATACCTCAACCTGAACCCCCTTCATCCCACGTCCATCTGCTGGAAGCTAATAAACAATTATGTTACTCTGGAGATGAATGAGCCGAAGCTTAGATCTTGCCGAAGCCAGCGGTGGTGGCAGCGGCCTTGGCGTCGTTGGCAGTGCCAGCGGCAGCAACATTCTTGCCCTTGAAGTTGGCAAGGAAGCTGGTGTCGGAGCCGGTGAGGGAACCGGAGCTGCCGTAGGCGTTGAGCTGGCAAGCGTGGCCAAGGGGAGAAGTGCAAGCGGCGTTGGTGTTGCTGTCGGGGCTGGAGAAGACCTTGCCGGGGAGACCGGGCTGCATAGCAGCCTTGACATTCTGGAAGACGTTACCCTCGAAAACGACCTGAGCGCCGGCGTCGGCCTCCAAAGCGTGGTCGGTGTTGTCGTACTGGCGATGTGTCAGCGATCGTTCGTTTGTCAGAAGCTATGCGCGGCACGGAGTTGGTGTCGTGGTCCCCGCCGGCCGGAGGAGGACAAGGTCCGTGCGCCCGGATATTGACCGTTGCTCCGGAATGCAGCTGCTGCCAGCCGACCCCACTTCTTCGGAGCAAAACACCAAAGCCGGATGAACACCACAACTGTGATGTTGCGCGCCGCCACGAGGATGGGAAGGAAAGAACTTACAAAGTAGTTGTTTACAACGTGAGCGAGCCTGGTCTACGGTTAGTTCCTTGACTCTTGATAGCCGCAGGGACGGGATTTATGTTGAAGCCCGTTTCGAGATGCCGTGATGCCACACAGGGAGCAGGAAGAAAGAAAAGGGTTGGCCTACGTGTTTCCAGCGATTTTTGGGCTTCTGCCACTCATCGATCTTATGTAGTTTCCTTCATTCACAAATTTAGCGCGGTTTCTGTCGCCGTGAGGTTCCGACCATATTCTTACCCTTGAATGTGACCATGTCGTTGCTGCCGGTCAAGTAGATGCCCCAGTAGTGGTGGTTGTCGCAGGTCGCAGACCAGGAGGTAGAACCGTCGAACTCATTGTTGGAGATGGTGACACGGTTGCAGGCACCGTTGCCGAGGACGATGTGCTGACGGCCGATCAGGGAGGTCTTGACGTGGTCGATCCAGACAAGGTCGGTGCGGTCCAGTGAGATGGCATCACCTCCCCAGACGTACTGCGGGTTCAGGTTCGTGATGTGTATCTAGAGCGGTGTCAGTAGAGTTCCTTATCTGCGTGTGAGGTCCTCCTCGACTGACATTCTGGATGATGACGTTCTTGGCAGAGTTGGTAATACGAATACCCTTGCCCTTGATGACACCCTTGGAGCCCTGTCCGATAAGAGACTTGTTGGAGCCAACGATGAGAGGGTTGAAAGGGGCCTTGTCGTACTTGACGGAGACCTGGTAGGTGTTAGTGGAAAGCCTTCATAGACTGAAGACAGCAAAGTCAACGGCAGAAGTTGGGGCTTTGGCGAAGCTGTCCTCTGATCAACAAAAGATTGAGGGAAGCCGTCGAATCCTGAGAAATGCTCTGTGTTGTGGTTTAGCCCGTCAGGGCCGGCTCCGAATCCTCGGGGCCCGCCTGCCGAGGAACCGGCGCTTCCCCCGGACAAGCCCTAAATCCGGACCATCCACCAACTGAAGTCCGATATCAAGAAAGACCATAAAAGAAGCACCTGCCTTGGGAGCCTTGGGCTGGTAGTTGTTGCACCTAGATATCCAAGTCAGCCTATGTTACTCCGAAGTCCGCCGACGTTGGAAACTGCATCTCTCGGGTTTCCCAAACAGAGCGGACGCGTCGGTAAGACAAAACATACCAGTTGTCCTTGTTGATGGCAATCTGACAGGCAGGTCCAGTGCCGTAGGGCGCGCAGCCCGTGCCGGAGGCGGTACCCTCAGTGCCGGTGAAGTCGAAGGTCTTGGTCAGGACGATGACGCGGGGGGACGAGTCCTTGAGGTAGGAGGCGAGCTCGGCGTTGGTCGAGGGGTAAACGGGAGCGGCAGAACCACCACCGGTAACGCCCTTGGCAAAACCTTCAGCGGCGCCCTTGACGGCGTCCGCGGCCGAAGCCAAGGGGCCAAAGGCAGCCAGTGCCGCAGTGAGGATGGTAGACCGCATGGTTAGAAGCTTTCGAGACTGTGGAGTCGGTGATGAAAGATAGACTACGAAGAGCGAAAGCTGCTGGAGAACGAAAGGATCTCCCAAGTCAAGAAGAGCCGGATGAGATCGACGATATATATAATATGTTCGTCTCCCGTCTCACTGCCCAGTGTCTGGCTCTCCGTCGCCCCCCCTAAACTGCCCTGCAGAACCCAGCAACCCCCACCAACAGGGCCAAAAAGACATAGACTTCATTTTACAGTATCTCGCCTCACTCGGTTCTAACCTCCTAGGGCCAAATTCTGTAATCGGCCGAGGAGCAATGCAAGAGTCGCCCACACTACTTTCCGCAGGTCCCTTGGCATGCGTGCTGGAGCCGACTTGTTCAAGGGATAGATGGAGTGGTGGAGTCGCTCGGTTGATTCGTGGGGTTTTGATGTTCTCGGTAACCCTTCATCTACCACGTCACCCTGGACGCCGGGTTGTTGATGACAGCACCGGCGGCACCATATGAATTGAGCATCATCACAACAAGCTCGTCAGCCGCTGCCAGAAGTCTTCCATCAATGAGCGTCAAAAGTGACTGCTTGCACGGCTTCGCCAGTAGGGCACGTGTACGGGGGCAGAACCGTGGCGAAGAACTGCCACTGATGGAGCGAAAGTTGCGTGGGTTGTTGTCACGAGGTCTCAGGTGCCGGAAGCCATGTACGGCACTTCGCGCCTAGCGCATGCAGAATCACCCTACAAAGGCGCGTGGGCCCCGTCTGCAAAGTCTCTCATCGTAGGTATTTCCGCCACTCAACATGGGGAACACGAGGAGTGCACACAGTAGCGCCCTCTAGCCCGCGAAGGCGCACTCTCGCATTCCTCCATCCATATTCTTCCGTGGACGCTTCGGCACTAGACATAGGACGTTGCCCCCCCCCCCCCCCAAAAAAAAAAAAACCCCAGCGGACGGGGGTGTGGAATAAGGTACCAAGCTTCTACTCGGTCGTTCTCCGTGGTATATTGTCTTTCCGAAGACGGATATGATCGGTTAAGCATAAAACCACGGCTCGCTCATCACACGCTCGGCTCCAGTCATTCAGGCCCAAGCTCCCTGGACTTGCAACTGCCTTTGTACATCTGCCGCGTGCTCGGCAGCGTCTTAACCAGCTGGAAAAAAAGACCCCGAGCGCATGGTATGCTGATAGGGTGCTAATGCGATAGTAAAAGACGTTGCAGATTTGTGTTGCTCATCCGCTGATTCCCCTGAGTTGTTTCGAGTCAGAATGGCGCGGGAGGGCGACTTGCTTGAATCGCTTAAAGCGGTGTGGTGGAGGAACCGACTCAAACACATTTCGCATACGATGTCCCACCCAAGCTTCCAGGGGTGTGCCATGCCGGGGACGAACCGGCTGAGGTCCTAAGCCAGGATGCGCTTGGCATGCAGTACCTTAGATTGAGCCTCAAAGCCCGACCCACGGAGCGCCCCCATCCAGTGCCACACATCTCGAGATTCTGGGAACGATAGACAGGCCACGTTGAAGAAGGATGGGTCCAAATAAGGTGGGTGGAAAGGTGGCGCCTTTCAATTCTTCAAAGGATCGATCGCCCGAGCCGGTGAGATCGAAAGTCAGTGGACAGACCGACACCCAGCCCATGAAACCCTCCATAAAACGGCCTGTTCCCTTTGATCAGTGACGTTGGATCTCGGCTCACAATGTTGGCCTACGATGCTCAACAGCGGTCAGCAGTTAGGCGGGTAGAAGCGAGTGTCAGCTCCAGAAACCAAGGCCAGCGAGCACGTCTGCGAGACTGCGATCGACATGTAACCTTCCGCTGGCGGAGGTGTTGTTCCATACAACACAGCTTTGTCAGAACTCGTTAAATGCCACGCAGAGTTGCATTTCATATATTTATATTGCCTCTCTGGCCACAACCCTTCTCCCTCCGCCCTATCGAGCCACCGTCGCCTTTTTGGGTGGGTACGAAGCAACTCCTCCCGCAGTTCTGCCAAGCTTGTATCTCCTCAGCTCATACGATTCATCCTTTAGACTTCGCCAGGGCCTCGGGTGTTTCCAACAACTCCGTCTCGCTCCAAAACCTCTCGCTCGGCTTTGGTGCGACCTTCTTTGGGCAAGTACGAGAAAATCATCGGGAGAAGCGCCGCTAGCAGCGTCCCGCAGCCTGTGAAGGCACCGGTGGTCGCGAACCCCTTGGCGAATCGGGGCCCGTCCGACGATGGCCAGAGCCGACTCCCATAGACCGCCGAGAGATTGCCGACGGAGTTGACCAGGGCCACGACGACTGCGCGCTTCTCCGCAGGGAGGGAGACGACCTCCGAGGTCCAATTCAGCATCAGCGGCAAGGCGGTGTATAGGCCGGCGATGTAGAAGCTCAGCATGACGTAGACGACCTTGGGATTAGACACCGTCACGCAGACAATCGTGCAGACGAAGCTGAGACCCATGCATCCCGTGACGTGCCATCTGCGATCTCCTGTCTTGTCGGCCGTGTACGAAAGCACGACCAAGAACACCGCGCCGACCATCCAGATCGGAATCGTCATGTACTGCGCCGTGACTGACGTGTATCCCATCTGCTTGACGATAGTAGGGATGAAGTAGGAGATGGTGCAAGAGCCCAGGTCCATGGTGAAGAGAACCATGAAAATGTAAGTCCGCGGGTCTGCCAGAGCCGCCTTGAGCGACTGCCAGTGCGTGAGACGGTGGCCGTGTCTAGCCGCGGTCGTATCACGGTCGTGGATCATACGGACTACTGCAAGCCGTCGTTCCTCCAACGAGAAACGCTTCGTCGTCTCTGGGAAGTCGAGCAAGAGGAACTTCAATCCGATGGCGAACCCGATGGTGCAGACACCTTCGATCAGGTACAGCCATCTCCATCCGCGGATTTCACGAACACCCTCCATATTTCCGGTGATGGCCCCGGCCAGGAGGCCACTGACTGCGCCAGAGCAAACACTGGCCGTGTAAAATATCGAGAACCGCTTTCCTATATTGCAGTTTCACATTACCGGTCTCGGCGATTGACACCGACAATCGCGGGACTTACCAATTTCTGCCTTCTTCTACCAGCAAGTCATCACATACAATACCCCGGGAAAGAAACCCGCCTCGATGCACTTTTGAACCCCAACTGTTAGTCCCGTAGTTGATTGGGACGGGTTGGCTTAGTCTCACACCGAGGAAGAATCGAAGAGCCAGCATGCCTTGGTAGTTCTTGACAACGGACATGACTGCGCAAATGGAGCCCCAGATGATCATGATGCCGGGCAAGTACCAAGATGGTCGGGACCGTGTGAGAATCATGTTTGACGGCACTTCGCAGAAGAGATATCCGACGAAAAAGATGGAAAGCAACATGGCATATTCTTCTCAAAGTCAATGGAGGAAGCACCTTCATGTCTGGAACTGATGAGCCAACCAGTGATGACTTACGCGAGTCGCTGAGGTTGAGGTCGGCTTCCATGCCAGCCACCTTGGCGTTTCCCTGCGTGGACTTGTCAGCAACAATAAATTCTCGTGGAAGAGCCTGGGTCAACTTACAATGTTTTGTCTATCAATGTATGCCAAAATGTACATGAACCATAACGTGGGGCCTGAGACCGCGTCTTTAGAGAATGTTATTTCTTGGTCCCATGGCTCGCACAACTTACCCATGTACATGTCGAGCTTTCGCACCAAGGCTTTCTCGGCCGCAGAATCTTGAACATAGCTTGCCAATGCTTGCTCTAGCTCGAGCTCGTGCTCAGACAAATCGACCTTCGCCGTGTACGCCTCCGCCATATCGGCATTGCCTGGAGCATCTTTTACTTTGATGTCGGCCATGGCTTATAAATGGTTAACGAGTTATCCGGAATTGAGGAAACAACTAACTTTAGTGCCTATAAGGTGTTTCGGTGAAGACTAAAAGTTGGAGTATATTCATACCCTTATAACATTAACCTATCTATCCTGGTCGTTGGCCATTGTCTCGGCGATTGTGCTACCAACCGTGCCCTCAGTCAGTTTCCCGCCGTAGAACTGGCCTATGCCGCGTATCTGCGACCCCACACTGTTATCTTGGAGTCGCATACTTCAGGAGTTAACTCCCCCAAGACCAGGCGTTATCTCTCCTTGGCGATCACATCTCACTACGGGAGGTTGCTGCGACGTCTGTTCTATGTTATCTCCCGCGTTTCCACATTCCAGAGATACCGTGCGTGATCAGCGGGGGTTTCTATCAACTCGGGCAGACGTTCTGCTGCGCTTGGCGGCGCGTCGCGACTCGTGTTTCTGCCCGGGTATCGACAGCCAGTGCGGGAGTGGGCCGGAGCGGCGACCCGGCTGGCCTGTGCCCTTACCGGGCCGGTTCGGGTGGGATGCCAAGAGCTGTCAGCAAGCTGGTGTCGGAGTCTGCGCATGCGAGATTGGATGCGAACTGCTGCACGATTGCGGGAGAGTTCGTGATTGGGAGTATGGAATCAAGATCGGAGTTGAACCTGTTTCACCGGCTTCTAGGGATCAAGGCGTGTGCTTGCAACAAATGATTGCCAGCCGTCAATTATTATCTCGGGACAAAATGAATGAACCCAGGAGAACGGAGTATTAGTAGTTTCTTTCTGATGCCTGGTTCTCGTTTTCGGACGAAAGTCATCTTTGGTTTCTAAGTCCATGAAATACTTGAATATAACTAACTGTAGCTGCTATTGGTGTTGGCGTCCCTTTTCTCGCCAGCATTCCTAGTCTCAACATCCCTCTACCTAGCATGTGTCATCTGAACAAACAAAAAACACCGCCGATGAGGAGAGAAAAGACGGCGACGACGACAGATGCATGATCAGTGGAAATACCGGCCCACCCATCGTTGCACGTGTGTTTTACGTACACTGCCGCGCTCGACGTCCGCCATTCGGCATATGCCAAAACTATGTTCCCCAATTCTCTTTTCCAAGTGTGTGGTTTCTAGTATATTTCCCCTTCGACGCGAAGTTGGGTCCGAGGTTGGAGGGAGGACTTTCCTGCAGATGAGACGCAATGCTTCTACCAATTTTGTTCTTCTCTATGCATACGCACATTGCAAAATTGTCGGAAACCCCAACTCATAACTTGTTTCATGAAGCTTCTTTTTTTCTTGTTTGGAGGGGGGGGG